>MJUU01016568.1:87735-146301 GCA_002080025.1 Modiolus philippinarum | reverse complement strand
TTTTTGTCCTTCATTATTTTGTGACTATGTATGAGTTTCATTGCCGTTTATTTCTGCTATTTAATCATACCACTTAACATGACAGTAAAAATTGCAGATTTAACTATAGGAGTTGGAAATCCTGGTGTTTGAACAAGTTGCCGTTCAGAAACTAAGGAATTGTGGGTACTGTGATTGTATTTGAAATTTTGGTGTACGAATAATCGATTTTCGACCAATGACGTTACGTTATTTACTTTCTTGACCAATCAACGTATTTTGGTGTACGCTCTACCCACAATGCCATTAGTTTCTGAAACGACGAATTCAAAAGACACATATATTTTTGTTTTATTTGGTCTACCTTCAAATGTAATATCTACTGATTTTAAAAGCAAGGCTTGCAAAGTTTTTAAATGTTGGAAGATTTAATCCATTGGATTTGCAAAAAATTTCATAATTGACGAGTATAAGTAGCAGTTTTTTTTTTTTCTATTGATATAAGGGAACATGGAGATATGTATACAGACCAGATCATAAAACTTCTCTCTCAAGAGAAGAATATCTTGTTTCTGTGCGACAACATAATAAAATTAGAGAAAACAAACTAAACGAAAATTCTGGAATTTCACTAATAATTATATGTATTATGATGGGACTTCCACGAGATCAATATGGGGTTAAACGGAGCAATAAAGTAATATTGAACGAGGGTTTACCCAAGATCAATATTATCTTTTGTGCTCTGTTAAACTCCATATTGATGAAGTATAGAAGTGCCATAATTGTTTTATTTTATTTGATTGACATAGCTGAAATCACTGATGACACACAAAAGTGGCATGGTATTTATCTATTTGGGTGTGAAAGGGGTGTGGCATAGAAACGTCAATCAAAGTTGCTGTGCAATATAATGATTTATCAAGATCAACTGTGCAATATGATGTTTTATTGAGCATGTATGTTTCTTTACTTTATACATGGAAACAAAAGTATAAATATAATAATACACTTTATTCACATTTCAGGTTGAACTGTTACGACTCAGACTGAGCACAAACTTCCCCAAAGTAGAGGTAAAGTCAGTTGATGGATTCCAGGGAAGAGAGAAGGAAGCAGTGGTCATATCCCTTGTCAGAAGTAATCCTAAAGGTATCGCTGTGCTTTATTTGTAAGAATCCAGTATGTCTGTCAGTCTGTTTGTCACTCTTCTATAACATATTCTGAATTCAAATGTTTATCATTACTTTTTGAATTCATGAAAATTTCAAATTATTGTAAAATTAAGAACTTTGTATGCTTGAACCTAAGATGTCAATATGTTCTTATATAGACCATCAAAGGGTTAAGATTTGCATCAATATTATAGTTAGCTAGGCTATGGAATAGCCTAGCTATATAGATAGTTCTTGAGGGAAAGTGAGGAGTACGCTTGCGCAGAAGACTATTGACCAATAGGAATTTCAGATTCTCGAACATCAAAATGGCATCCAGTTTCGTCCTGATAAAAGGGGGCGGGGTTTATTTTTTCTGTTTCCTTGTGGAAGTTGAAAAGTATTATAAACATTTACTATAGGTAGTACTGGGAACAGGTTTCACGGTAGAGGATGATGGGATTGGTATTGCAATATCGCTTAGCTAGATTTATAAATATAGATATGATAAAAAGAATAAGAACAGTAATGTATAAATTTAAAACCAGAAGTTAATAAATAAAGATGAGGTATTGCGCAATAATCAATGATATACGAATACTATAAAAGACTTTTCAATTGTGTTTAACAAAGCGTGATTGTAGTTTGTGACTTAGGCCCAGGTACTAAGGCAATGGAGAACGAAAGGTGGAAAGAGATAGAATTGCGTTTTTTGCGGAAGAATAAAGAGCTACCCTAGCAGAACGCAAAAACAAAGAAAAAAAAAACAAAAGCACGAAACTGCTTTGAGTTGCTGTTGGCAAAAAATTAGAGGTTTGATCGAATCGGTGACTGTTTTATCACATGTGCAGACCAATAGAAGAAATTACAAAGAAGTACCGAGAAAGGCTTACTTCAAGTATTGTTTTGAGTATACAAATACATCATGAGCCACCACACCATTGTCAATCAAACACCCATTTATTCCATAGCCTAGTGTATCCTTTTTATTTCATAAAAACCATTATCCGATTCATACCATCCACTTATGTTTATAAAGTCCCCTCATGTTTTCTAGTTACCTCTTGTTTTTAGTATTTCAACATCTCTACATGAATATTAATTAGGGATGTTCCATATAAGAATACCTGGAGAAGGAAACAACTCTTATTTTATACCCTAACAACAGAAAGAAAATTAAAAGATATCCTACCCCCACCACCAAAATTTACTTATTGTAGTACCCCACCACCACTTGAAAAAAAAATTTTGAAAAAGATAACAAAGAAAAATGTCTTGTTCTTCATCCTGTCCAATCCTACATAATTTTTTAATCCTAATGACAGCTTTTTAGCATTTTCTAAACCCTAGTATCCCGACATTGTTAATAATCAAACACAATTTTTTAAACCTCACTCCCCCAGAATTTAATTTTGCCAACTACATACATAAAAAAGTTATGTTTAATACCCACACCCAATGGACAGATGTAAAAAATGAGTTCCAACCTCCCAGGTAGATTTAAATGGAACAGCCCTTAGTACTACTATGTAAATTTTCCATTTTGATTCGTCAAATTTTGTACGAGTATGGAACCTCAAATATTTCAACAATGTTTACAGTAAGGCAAATGTGGACACAAACTTTCAAAAAGGGCTTCTTGGATTTTGTTCAAATTTTACAGGATTGTAACAAGTCACCATAATTTTATGGCACTACTGTTTAATGCAAAAAACAATGTAGAATAAGTAGACATGCCTTTTTGAATTTCCCAATACCACCATAATACATAGTGTATACAAAGTCAGTCATTTACCCTTTCACTGACGAGTCCTGTGTATCAATTTGGACTAGAGTTGTCTTTCTTTGCAAAGTTTCACGAATGTAAATAAGAATCAAGTTTGTCTGTTGCTAAAAACTGGATGAAAAAGGATGAAAAATGTGGATTTTACACAAATTTAAAGCTCAGGACAAAATTTTTATGAAATTCTTCGCAATATTATGGACAAAGGATTATAAAATTTTGATAGAGATTAGAATTTTAGCTGGGAAATCCTAAAGAAAGAGTATCTATCCTATTTTGGAAATGTTCACTTCATTGATGTTTTCTCATTTCTAGAAAAAATCTTCTTTGAATTTTTAATGATTATACAAATGTTGCCACAATTGAACACATTTGCTGCATGATATTAAAAATTTCATGAGAAAATATATACATAATTGAAGTGCAAATAGATAAAATACAAAGGTCTACAATCATTAATTTTCAAGCAAAAAAATAAAGATTCAACTCCCAAAAATGAATTTTTGGTAGATACTTAAAGTGTAGCATCCATCAATGTGTTCACCCTTTCAGGGAAGCCATCGTCTCAGAGTAACATCTTCATGGGACACTATTGATGAAAGGATTAATACATTGGGTTTCAAAAATCTTTTGTGGTAGAGTCATATGGCTACATGTATTAAACTTGTTCATCTTGTTATAACTGAAATAATTTTGAATAGATGTAAAACAATGATAAATCAATCAATCAATCAATAATCCTTTTATTATGTTCAGGGGAAGTTGGATTCCTGGCAGAGAAACGAAGAATTAATGTGGCAGTAACACGGGCACGACGACATCTGATGGTGGTGTGTGACAGTGAAACAGTGGGACGGGATAAGTTTCTGAAGTCATTGATAGATTACATGACAACCAATGGAGAAGTGCAAACTGCACATCAATATGTGGAAGGTATGGAATGGCAGGAAAATTATAAACACGCTCGAGATTGGGTGGTATATTGGAATACCTTTGTCCGTCCTTCCGTTTGTCAGTCTGAAGTTTGTCACACTTTTCTCAGCAACTGTTTGGCTTATTTATTTCAAATTTGGTATTTGACTTTATATATGGGGGAATGTGTCCTTTAAGGCGATTTTTTTCACCTTATGATATCAACTTTTCTGCCTTTTTGGCAGAACTTGGACAATTTTTCCCTTTTTATGCCCCCAGATCGAGGAGCGGGGGCATATTGTTTTTTTTCCTGTCTGTCTGTTTGTCTTTGCGTCCGAAACTTTAACCTTGGCTATAACTTTTGAACTATTCAAGATAGATTTATCATACTTGGCAGGTGTATAGGTCTATTCAAGGGGAACATAAATATGCCCCCAAAAATTAGGTCAGGTCAAAGGTCAAGGTCACAGAGTTAAAAGAATTGGTGCTTGGGGCATATGTAGTGTTTCACAAACACATCTTGTTAATATGTAAGATAATATGATTGCAGGTATAATTAGCAGGACAACATGTGCAACCTCAAGTGTTGTTATTTTGAAGGATTTTATATTTTTGTTCAATTAGTTCATTTTGCAGTGGGAATTGAAGTGAATTTTAAATCTTGATTTTTAGAAGAATTTTATTTGTTCTGTACTGAAGAAACATAAAGGTTGTCTAAATGGCCATATGCAGAAACTAAATTTACATTAATTTCGTGTATTTAGATACTCTCAAACTTCGGTAGTGGATTGATGAAAACATTTCGTGCTATTGGGTGTTGGAGCTATTCAGGTCAAACAGTGTTTAAATTTGAAAAAAGGGTCCAGAAAAAGGAAGGGTAAGCATGTCCTGCTCTGTTAACAGCACCTGTTATACAGTCAGTCAGGCATACATGTTTTTGAAAGATCTGTTAGGTAGCTGATTGGTTAATGTCATTTGCTAACCCTGAGACAAAACCAATTAAAACCATGGTACATGTTACTTCTTGAACCCTCTGTCTGTCCATACTTTTATGTCCTGCTGGATACAGAATCTACAAATTATATCTATGTAGCAGAATCTGGTCTAAAAGCAATGATGCGAGAACTAGATCAATGGCAGGATCTTGTATCATTAAAAGTTTTGCAAATACACAGTATTGACATATACATGTACATGTAGCAAATTTTAAAATTAATTTAGGCAAGATCATTTGCACACAAAAAGTTAATTTAATACTCTTTTTTTATATTTTGCTTAGATGGAATTGTCAACACAAAGCTGATCAGACCTGATCATTTGAGTGATCTTTTGTCCGTAAAGTCGTCCAGTAAGACAGGTCAAGGGGCTAAACCAAAACGTAAAGAAAAACCAAACAATAATGAAAGGAGACCAGCCAAAGACAATATCAAAAGACATGGGGACATTGAGGTGTCAAAAAGGCAACAGGAAAGGTATAAGTCGTATAAAGCTGATCATACACATGGCTTTTACAGTAATGTTTGAAGAAATTATTCTGCAAAGTACAGGTAGAAAATCCACACTTGGGAACTACATGTCAAGGTAGAGAGAAAGGACCTTAATTTTAGGGTATGAATTTAAATAGAGGCTTCCATGAGCCTGTTGTCACTCACCTATCTTTCAGTTGTGAGGATCAAGCTATCATTGTAACTTAAGCTCAGCTGTTGCAGCTGTATACAATTCTGAAACAGACCTTTTCTGTAACCACTCAATCAAAGTTTGGTTTTATCTGAGCAAGTGTAACAACACTTAGTCAGCTCCTCAAAAGTAATATTCCAGGTTAATTTTAGTCCATTTAGAGGTTCTGTAGAACAATTTACATGTATTTGCATATATTTCCAATAAAATTCTAATATCTTTTTACCTTAGATTGAATGTGTTTTTACCTTGGATAGCATTCAACTTTGAATTGTGATCTGTCTGTCCATCCGTCCGTCCGTCCGCCCGTCCGTCTGTTCGTTCGTCCGTCTGTCCGTTCGTCCATCCGTTCGCCTGAAAATTTATTTCTGTCACAATTTTCTCAGCTATTAGTGGAGGGATTGATTTGAAAATTGGTATGCAGCCTCTGTATGATGTGTTTTAAGGAACGTCCTATTTGAGTCCTGTATGATGTGTTTTTCCTGTTTAAAAAAGTGTGGAATTATTCAAGAATTGTAGCGAAACCTGAATTTTTCGTCACAGTTTTCAATTCTCATATATACTGTAAGTGTGGTAATTTTCGTGGGGTATTTCGTGAGGGGTTATTTTTGCACTCAAAGCATTTAATACATGTATTTGAGGATAGCATTGTTTTTACATATGATACTTCAAAACAAAACTATTCGTGTGGGGAAAATTTTCACTGATTTTTCTTGAATGCTAATATAGCGGAAATAACCCCATCGTGAAAATTTCTACGTTTAAAGTAGCTGAAATATTGCTTACAGGATGTTAAATAACATTTATCAGGCAATCCATTAATACAATGTTTATACATTGTACATTATCAGATAAGAATATGATCCAGATTTCCCAACATCTCTTCAAATTCTTTATACAGTGAACATGTTGAAATTTAACCCTGAGAGTTATACATTGTATGTATTATGAAGCTGTGTAAACCGAATACCTGTGCAATAGCAACACCTGTCAAAACAGAACACAAGCCTCAGTTTAATTTCATACATATTTCTCTGTACTATACCAATTTAACATGTGAAGGTGTGTGAGACAAGGAAATCTTGCACACCCAATAATATGATTTAAAGCTGTCTCCGATGAGGCTTTGATGGTCAGAGACTGCCAAAATCTTTTTTGCAGCTATGTGAGATATACCTTTTCTCTAATTTATAGCAAATTTAACCAACACCTGACCAATGTGATAAAAATATTTCTCGTCTCTAGTGAGAGAACAACTCGTGCGACATTTCCCCCAAATCCATTCGGAACATAATCCTCTGTGTGTTAAATTATGAAATTAGAGAAACACTTTCTACTACTTAAACACGTTAATTATGAAATTTCTCACATCTTGTTAATTGAATAAATAAATAAATTTTAAAATGTTTAAAAACTCGGCAAGCCTCGTTCTCAAACATTTGCAAAATTTATTTGACTCCACATGAGAAATTTCATAATCAACTTAGTTATTGTTGTAGAAACTATATATCTTGCATACCTACCTACCGGGACAAATGTCTAGAGAGCTATTGTCATACCCCCGATGTCGGCGTCCACGTCATCAAAACTTTAACCTGGCTTGTGGAATTGAGACCTGAATAGCTAGGATGTTGATATTTAGTATATGACTTCCTTGTGATGAGAGCTTTTTTTGGTACTATACTTGTAGACATTTTGACATTGACCTTGGGCCAATTTTTAAAAAACTTTAACCTTGCCTCTAGAAGGTAGGCTTTCAGTGGTAGGGTCTTCATATTTGGTATGTAACTTCCTCATGATGAGAGCTTTCTTCTGATTCCATACTTGTAGACATTTTGACCTTGACCTCGCCCTGAGGGCAATTTTTAAAAAACTTGAACCTTGCCTATAGAAGGTAGGCTTTTAGTGGTAGGGTGTTTATATTAATATTTGTTATGTAACTTCCTTATGATGAGTGCTTTATAGTGGTACCATATTTGTAGACATTTTGACCTTGACCTTGCCTTGAAGACAATTTTTAAAAAACTTTAACCTTGCCACTAGAAGGTAGACTTTTAGTGGTAGGGTGTTCATATTTGGTACGTCACTTCCTTATGATGAGAGCTTTGATCTTGACCTTGCCTTGAGGACAATTTGTAAAAAAACTTTAACCTTGCCATTAGCAGGTTGGCTTTTAGTTGTAGGGTGTTCATATTTAGTATGCAACTTCCTTATGATGAGAGCTTTCTCTGGTACCATACTTGTAGACATTTTGACCTTGACCTTGCCTTGAGGACAATTTGTAAAAAAAACTTTAACCTTGCCTCAAGAAGGTAGGCTTTTAGTGGTAGGGTCTTCATATTTGGTATGTGATGTTCTTTGGATGAGAGCTTTCTAATGGTACCATATTTGTAGACATTTTGACTTTGACCTTGCCCTGAGGGCAATTTTTTAAAAACTTTAACTTTGTTTCTAGAATTAAATTGTTTATTGATAAGGTGTTTATATTTGATATGTGACTTTCTTGTGAAGAAAGCTTTCTATTACTTTCGAATTTATTGTGCATTGAGGTTACTGGAATCCCCGGCGAGCTATGTTGTCTTCTGACAACTCTTGTTTTCTTACCCTACCAACACAAACAGACAGTTGCTCATTTTGAGATTTGACATGACTCATTACATGGAGTATGACAGGATGTCTGCTTACACCCAAAAAATAAAATAATAACCCTCTGCACAGTCTTTCACTGGGCATAGTATGGGGAGCTTTCAATTGTGTTTATTTTTTACAGTGAAACAGAAGACATGAAAATTGACCTCCATGTCATTTGCTTACATGCGGGAGCTATGTCCCTTTTTTAGGATGTCATAATATTCAAGTGGGATTTTTAGATGGTCATTAAAAATCTTAACTATGTTTTATTTGAAATATCAATTTTTTTCAATCCTGATTATTATCAGCATCATACATATAAATGTACGCTAAATTTTTTCTTCCTTGTGGAAGAAATGCTGACCAAAGTCAAAAATACGTGAATGATGATGACCATAATTTAGGGTAGGAAAGTGTACCTGCCTAGCTTGTCTCACAAACGGTTTAGACAGAAAATCTGACCCAGGTATTGGTTACATACATGTAGAAATCACTACAACTAGGTTGAGAAACAGGTTTCTCAACGTTTTTTTTTTCTTGTCAGTGATTTGTTGGTAACATAAAATCACCAAGGGTAACATAAAGTCACACAGGTATATCAGATACATATTCACATTTGCAATAGTTGATTATAGGGTCTGTAAGTCTCGTTCAATTTTGAAACTTCCGGGAACAATTTTTGAACCAGGTAGTTGAATTTTTCGTGACAATATATGACGTACCAAACAAAATTTTGAACGTCATAATACAAAAACGTCATATTTTGGCTGGAAACGTCTTTGAATTTCAAATTTATTGTGAAATCTCGATGTCACATGACAAGACTCGCAGACCCTATTCATAAAAGGATATATAAGTCTTGTCAAGTGACCCCGATGATTCATTATAGAAATACAATACCAAGGCTTTTCCCGCCCAATTGTTACATCTGAGAATTATTATATGCAAAGTTTAGTTTGAAACTTGATATATTTTTGTGAAAATGCATCTTTCAAGTATATAGATTTTAAAATCAAACCAAGATATAGGGACCGTATTATTGGTGAACACATATTGAACTGTATAACCATGATAACCAGTCTGCAAAATATTAAGTTACTTTGTCAAAAATTCTATGTTCTTGAAGTTTTGGTCTCAATGTCATGTGTTAAAAATGTGAACTCTGAAATACTTGTATAAATGTTTTTGTTCTTTATCCAGCTGTTGAACATATTTTAACTTGTGGTTTTCCAAATCTTTTGCACTGAAGAAACAGAAGTTGTCAAAATAGGTATCTACATAAATCCAGACTTGCCTACCCTTACGATTTTGGCATAAGGCTTACTATTTTCAAAGTCATTTTACGCCCTTATGATGGTTAACCATTTCCTTGGTGGGAGTATTGTGTAAATCAATAATGTGCCTTTCACTGAAAGGTGTAGTTTATGTACTAAAGCATGTTTTACATTGAAAAGTGACTTACTATTTTTCATCTCTGATTACGATTTTTGATCAAGTAACTTACTATTTTTGACCAAGAGGGGAAGGCAAGTCTGATAAATCTTATTTACTGCAATTTCTGCTGTTTTATTGGCGCAAGATTATTGCTTTTGCTGATGGACAGCGAGAACCAAAGGGTTTCACTGGCAAAGTTGTTCATTGCTTTGGTATTTGCCAGACGACCAACATACAGTCGAATTTCAATGGCTCAAACACCCAAGATGATATCTGTTGGAGCTGTCAAAGTTGAACTGTGTTCCTCCAGAAGTTTTACGGTCGACATCACCATCTTGTGGACCGCTATGGGATATCTTTTTCCCAGATGACAACAGATCTTTCCCTTTAAAGCTTAATTGTTGTTTCCTCTACGGGATTTGACTTTACTACCGGATTTGACATGTTCAACACAGCGGGTGTCTTATAAGAAGCAGGAGATGCTAACTCTACCGGTGCACCTGATTTCACCCATGGTTTTTTATTGGGTCCGTGTTGTTAATCTTTGTGAGTGTCTTCATTTTTCTTTTCTGTGCCGTACCCATGTTGTGTCTCTGTTTTTTACCCCTTTATTTGTTTCTGGTGTTGCCGTTGTCCTTGGATTGTTCGCTTTTGGATTGACGGTTCGGTTCTCACTTACTTTAAATTCGAAGAAACTACCGCGGTATTCAGAAAAAGGATTTAGGACATCCAAGGCGTTTGAATTATTGTAGTTCCAGCCATCAAAGTTCAACTGTATTTAAAAGATTTTGAAAAAAATCAAAGTGTAGAAATTGATAAAATTCCTCTCTTTGCAAAGCTGACTTTATTCTTGCCATTTAGGCCTTTTAGGTTTACTTTTGCTATTTAGCTATAAAACATATTTTAATATGTGGTGTTTTCATTTTATCTGCTCAGAAGGGATGGAAGAAAATTATTAAAATGGCAATCTACCGAACTTAAATTTTGTATTCTGTTATATTTCAGAGATGAAGAAAAATATCAACAAAAGACCACAGAATTCCAGGAACATTTGAGTAAATTTGTGGCCGACTCAAGTCAGCAAGTCATAGAATTTCCCTCCTCTCTTAACTCCTATGACAGAATGATTGTACATGAGGTAAGAAGTCTGGTTTGTCATCTTTCAATTAAAATCACAGTGACAGAGTGAAAAAAGCTATTCTAATTGAATATAGAACAAAATATGTGTTGTTGAATAGCTTGCCAGATACAAGTCAGGATGTAGAGTACATGAAATATGATAAAAAAAAAAACAGGTTGATGTAAAAAGATATAAAAATCAAAAAGTAACAATAAATAAAGTAAATGTTATAAATAAGGATAGTTTAAAAGTGTGGGAAAGAAGTTTTGAATGTACGGTCTTTTTCAGAGATTGTAAATTTTAAGGTTAATATGCACTGCAAGGATCTGAAATAGTTAAAAAAATCTTTGATATTGTCAGAACCGTAGACCAAAAACAGTTTATGCTGCATATGACCAAGGTAAAAAAAATTATTAAGGTAGATAGACAGTATCATTCATATCCATGAGATTTTGTCGTAAGTCGGCACAATTGAAGGGCAAATCCTACTTACCCGAAATCTGTAATAAAAAGTATGGGTCACCATGCTTGCTTTTTCTAGAATTGAGATCAAAGTTTGCTCATTTTAGCCATTTTTTCACCTACATTTACATAGAATGCACGTGGAAAATATGGAAATGCAATTTTTAGCTTAATATAAATGAACTTTTTATCCATGAGAATTTGATGAATTTTTGTGAACAGATAGTTTATGATGTAATTTATTGATTAGAATTAAAAAGTATATATGTCACCATGCTTTTAACGGAGATATTTTACAAAGTTTGCGGATTAAACATTATTTACGGGAAAAGGGAGTTAATTCGCGGCAAAGAAAACGAAATATGACGTTTCACATTTGTCATTCAATTGTGACGTCACAAAGGAAAAGCCGTCAAATTACTGTTCCGGCCCAAAAATCATACCTACTCCGTACCCGACTCTTTATTTTTTTATGCGCAATTGCATTGCGCAGCGCAACAGTGTCGATCTACCTTAAGTACCCAGTCTAAAAATGATCCTCTGTTCCAACATTTTTATTCCCCCAGATCGAGGATCGGGGGGCATATTATGTTTGTCCCGTCTGTTTGTCTGTGCATCCGAAACTTTCTTTTGAACTATTCAAGATGGATTTATCATACTTGGCAGGTGTATAGGTCTAGTCAAGAGGAACATAAATATGCCCCTGAAAATAAGTTCAGGTCAAAGGTCAAGGTCACAGAGGTAAAAAATTGGTGCAGGGGGCATATATAGTGTTTCACAAACACATCTTGTTTAACTCTCTTATTATGTAATACACTCAGACATGCAGTAGTGTATCTCTTCCTGTGTATGTCTGTCAGTCCAACAAAGGCTTCAGATTGAAATTATATACTTTTTTCAGATTAGTTATGTAAGCTTTTAGCCACCCAAAACTAGGGCCAGGGAGAATTTTGAATTCACAGTGAAAGTTGTTGTAGAGTTATGCCCCTTTTACCTTTAAAATTAAGAAATTGATTATTGCAAGTGGGCTCTATGCGAACTAGAACATGGGCATACCTTATATTTATCAATATTTTATACAGAGCCATAGTGGGGTATAAAATGAAGACAAATATAAGGTCTGACCATGTTCTAATTCGCATAGAGCCCAATTGCAATAATCTATTTCAATTCTTATATATTTAAGAAGTGTTTTGGACTTTCGAGGCGGCTCTTGCAGAGCAATATTGGGTTTGACACTAGAATTGAATGAATGTTGGAAAACTGCATACAAACACACATAGATGGCCATAGAGAAATCTGTATTCATTGTTCTAATAAAACAAGTGGCTCATAAGCTTATGAATTAATACAAATAATTTATTACAAAAAATATAAAGTACAGATATTTTAAAATCTAAGCGGGTATAAGTGTAAGCTGGTTGTATTTCTGATTTGTATGACATCTTAGTTATGTTATATTTGAAGCCAAAAACAGAAAAGAAAAGGAACAAGAGAAAGGGCAGTCGGAAACGACAGCTTATCTCCTTGCCAGATTGTTGAATGTTTATCTAATATTAAAAGCACTCCACAAAGTTGTACCATTCATGATCTGGCTTGTTACTTAAATCTGAGCCAGTCATGCAAGAAATGCAGTGATCTTATTTCAATCAGGAGCCTCATACCCATAGCATATGCATCTACTGATGAAAGATTAATCTTCTACAAGTTGTAGTATCCCAGATCTGGACTCTTACAAAAACTTTAAACTAAGTCACTCATGCATGAAATGTAGGTCAAAGTGACCTAATTTTTATCTGGAGCTTCGCAACTTTACAAGACGCATCTACATACAAAATATTAATCCTTTACGAGTTGTAGTATCCCCGATCTGGACTCTTACAAAAACTTTTTACCTAAGTCACTCATGCATGAAATGTAGGTCAAAGTGACCTAATTTTTATCTGAATTTTCGCAACTTCACAAGACGCATTTACATACAAAATATTATTCCTCTAAGAGTTGTAGTATCCAAGATCTAGACTCTTACAAAACCTTGTCCATCTATGACTTGTTATTCAAAAGATATATGGTCTTAAGTTTGAACGGACGGACAAACAGACTAACGGATATAACAGGCGAAACGCTATATCCCCTTCCCCACTTTGTTGGGCGAGGGGATAATAAACATCACATTTATAATTTTATTAATGTTAACAATTAAAAATTTTCTATTTAAATTTTACATCATGATACACAACATAGATAAGATTTCACAACAACAAGACATTGCTGCTAGGTTACGGTTATGTCAATTTCATTTCCAAGTCTTTAATTCAGTAACTGTGTAAATTTCTATTATTGTCATTATTTGATGTGGCTTTTTTGGTGATTCATTATTTAAATATTTATTTACATGAAATTTGCAGTAAATGAATATTGAGTGAATAAAATGTGAAATTGTACATTACAAATGTCCTTTTGTAAAAAATATACGCATGTGCTAAACAATATTGTTGGAATTAGAACATAGCTTTATTTCCAAAGCGGAAGAAGAGAGTCATATAAGAATGTGTTATAAAAGCATTTGGGAGATAGTGTTACAACAACGTTTATGTTTAAATACATGTAAAACATCTACACGTGTATACATATGTATGTCATTTTCTGAATTTACAGAGATTTTTTAGATCAGCGTAATAATACTGTTTATTTTTGATTTTCAGTTGTCGGAAAAGATGGGGTTGATACATGTTAGCCGTGGCATAGACAAAGAAAGACATCTAATTGTATCTAAACCAGGATTTAAGGTGCAGGATGAAATCTCTAATAAAGAATCAAAAGAAGCATTAAATACCGAGACCACTGAAATTTCGGTTACCATTGAAACTTATGTTTCTTCCATTAACACCTCTTCTGAAAAAAAGGTTCCATCAAACAGTGATAAAATAGTTTGTAAACACTGCAGTAAAGATGTCATAAGAGCTAATTTTAATCTTCACGAAATTCACTGTGCTCGCATGCAGAGGGAAAAATCAGAAACTGCGAAAAGTGCTAAAAATAAAAAAGACAGTACAAGAACTAAAAATGAGGAGACAAAAAGGCCAACATCATCAAAGAAAAATGCAAAAAAGAATGCAGAAACAGAAGTAATCTCAAAATTACAAAATATAGATCCTGACGATTTTGATGCACTTATAGCATCAACACAAGAATTGGACGGTAAATGTAATTTTACAAAATGTAAAGTGAAAACAATGGTTTTGGGTCATACATGTGAATTTTGTCAGAGACGATTTTGTTTGAATCATTCGATGCCAGAAGTTCATGGTTGTGGTGATGCCATCAAAGCTCAGGCTAGAGCTACAATTATAAAGGAAGGAGTGTTATATAGAGGTAGTGGTGTACCAAGTAAATTACCTGATCCTACGAAAAAGGCACAGTTACAAAAGAAAATGGAGAAAAAACTTTCTGAGATGGAAGCAGACAGACAACGAAAGAAAAAGAAAAAATAATTATTTATAATCAGAAAATAAAAAATATTTAGTGTGATTTAAAAATTAATTGATAAAAACTGCCATAATTTGAAGAAATAATTGTTTTATTTGTGTATTAGATTCCTTCAAACTTTCACAATCCCTGTTGTTTCAAGGGAAAATTCTGGAGACTACAAAAATCTTAGTAATACTTGCATATTATAGACAAAAGAAAACATTTTTAGAACTTTAAATGATTGGAGTATTATTATGAAACAGATACATCGGCAAACGAATACAGAAGCAAGAACGAGGAAAGTAGAAATTCTAAAATCATAAATCCAAAATCACGGCAATTCACAGCAACACGAATTGAGACAGTATGACAAAGACAAAACAAATAAACAAAAAACGTCACAAAACTAAAGCACTAGCAGTGTGAACCCCTATAAAAACTGAGGTATCATCAGGTGCTCCGGAAGGGTAAGCATGATCTGTTCCACGATCGGCACCCGTCACACTGCCAGTGAAAAGTCCGGTTTTGTCACAGTCAGTGTAAGTCAGTCCGCTAACAAACTCTGGATCTACCCAAAGATATCTGTTCTCATTTGTGAAACTGAAACACTGTAATGGTCTGTCAAATCGTGGTGACGACCGTAAAACTTCTGTAGTGACAATTGCAACAGTGACTGAACATACCTTTGATGTATAAGTTTTTGAGACAGTAATTTCGCTCTGCTGACAAAATCTCTGTACAAACTACAGGCACGGCAATAGCGAATGAGTTGTGAAATGTACACGCCATATGCCGGAGAAGTGGGAATATTACTGCTCAAAAACGGGAAGTTCACTATTGGAAAGTGGAAATCATCACGCTTGTCGTAAAGTTTTGTTTTCAGACGTCCAGAGATGTCAATGTAGAGGTATATGATGCTGATGATGGTGTATCAGTGGTCTCTTTAATTTCGAGTTCATTTGGGTATATAAGATGAAGGTTATCCATGAATTGAGGATTGTTCAATGAAGGAACATCATCTATATAACGGAAACTGAAATTAAAGGATTTGGCTAGCTTATTGTCTTTTTATACGACCGCAAAAATTTTTGCGGTCGTATATTCGTATGGTGCTGTCGTCGTTGTCGTTGTCGTTGTCGTTGTCGTCGTCGTCTGTAGACACTTTAGTTTTTGGTCAATAACTTTAGTTTCAGTAGATCAATCCTTATGAAATTTTAACATAATGTTCTTTGGTACAAAAGGAAGGCTTGGCTNTGACATACCAAACAAAAAAATTGAACGTCATAATCCAAAAACGTCATTTTTTGGCGGGAAACGTTTTCGAATTTCAATTTTATCGTGAATTCTCGGCGTCACATGACGAGACTTACAGACCCTATTATTAGAAAATAAAAATTATTTATTGAGATTTAAAAATTTATTGATAAAAACAGTCATAATTTGAAGAAATACTTGTTTTATTTACTGTATTAGATTCCCTTAGACTTTCATAATATCTCTCTTTTCAAAGAAAAATTCTCCATGGAGACTTCTAATCTTAGTAAAACTTGTATATTAAAGACAAATGGTCACGTTTTAGAATTTCAACCATTGAAACGTTATTATGAAACAGATAAGAATATTATGCCACATCAAATAAATTAGTAACCAAAATTTTTTTCATTTTGCCCAAACTCAAATAAAATTCTGTAAAAAATCCAGGCCTTATCAGCCATTTAACCTGAAATCTACTACAAAGTATACCAACAGATCCCTAGAAACCCTATTAACTGGTATATTTATTTGCAACTTTCAGTAAACTTTTATTAGTATTACCCCCTGCAAGATTGTATTTTTTCCAACTGAGTATAAAGGATGGTCCTTTCTCAAGTACAGCATATATGGCCATTAAAAAAAATCTGTTTGTTACTCAAGCCTTTTTATTTTAAAGTAGATGCTTTCGGGCATTTTTTTTTTATATTTTATTGTTTCTTGGATATCACTAAAATCTAATTTAGGTCACATATTTTTGGTACATCTGAGTTTAATTACCGTAAATACAGTAGAACTTTGATGGCTCGAACTGCAATAACTCGAACACCATGGATGTCTCGAACCCTTTTTGTGGTCCCTTGGTTCGAACTTTAACATAGTTCGACCTCGATAACTGGAACACCCCTTCGGCTTGAACTGTTTTTATCGGTCCATTTGGTGTTCGAGCCATCGAAGTTCGACTGTACTTGATTATTAGTCTGAAATTTTGGAGCTAAAATTCATTTCCAGAGAAAGGATCCGACTAATAGAGAAATTGTCAGAGAACAAAGGAGGGAAGTCGGGAACGAAAAAAGTCCTGGAGACACATACAATGTTTGCCGGTATTCAACAGACATTATTTATTATTTTTAATGAAAGAAAAAAAAAATAAAATAAATGCACAATGTTTTCATTTCAACTTCATGGAGGTACTTTATGACATTGTGTTTATACGTTTCACTATTTGTGTACTATGTTGATTTCACTAATTACAAACAATGACAATAACTAAAACCTTTCTCCCAGGAGTGTCATAACGTATCTTACATGATCATTTCCTGTCCTGTTTATTCTTTTTAACATTTAGTCCATATAATAGAAATATTAATTTATATTTCAATTCTAAATAAAGACCAGCTATAAAAATTTTTAATATGGGAAACACATACTTTTGATCTCATTTCGTTTATCATGTTTTGGGTTTATGGTGGTACCGTATATTTAAACAAAATTCAGTTATCCCCCTCTAATATGATGTGTTGGCCAGAAAATTGGAAGAAACTGCTTTTAGCACATATAAGATGCTTCATTTGCAGCTTTTATCTCATGTAGAAGATATTTTTTTATTCCAGTGTATGCAATTTGATAAAAAATTAATGGGTGTTCCATGGAACACTTGAGTCGCCTTCACTACAGAAGAGCCATTTTTTGCCAAGTGAACCTTTCAAATCTGTAAAATCAAAATTTTAAGTATTAGGTGCACAATTACATCAAGTGATCAACATATTCTGAAAGGTTGGTTGAAAATATGACTTACGGTTTTGAAAGAGCACCATATTAACAAACTAAATTAACAAATGAGCTATTTTGGCTCAGTGAACCTCTAAAATCAGTTAATCAAAATATAATGTATCAGATGCACAACAAGATCAGGTGAACAACATATCCTGCAAGTGTGATTGGAATCTGACTTATAACTATGACCATTGATGGATTTGAGGATTAACTAACCAGAATAACAAATGAGCAACTTTGGCTCTGTGAACAGACTCACAAAAGGGCAATTTGGCTCCGTTAACCTCTAAAATCTGTAAAATCAAAATTCTAAGTATCAGGTGCACATTTACACCAGGTGAACAACATATCCTGAAAGTTTGGTTGGAATTAGGCTAGCAGTTTTGAAAGAGTTGCAGATTCAAAACCCAACAGACTCACAAATGAGCAATTTTGGATCTGTGAACCTCTAAAATCTGTAAAGTCAAAATTCCAAGTATCAGGTGCACAACTACACCAAGTGAACAATATATCATGAAAGTTTGGTTGGAATCCGACAAGTAGTTTTAAAGGAGTTGTGGATTCAAAAACCGACAGACGATGCAGGACAACGACAATGCAGGATGACAACGCAGGACAAAGACCTAAGATGACAGATAGTTATCAATATGTGTCAACTCGGCTAACAGCAGGCGGCACTATCCTAGCGATTTCGTGTTGAAGTTTTGGGACACAACTTGACCACGCTCAGACCGAGTTATAACATTAAATACAATGTTTTGTTCCCTGAAAAGACCTTTAATCGAACCAACTTATAATAAAAAATATACGTTACTAAACACTTAAGGTTTTGGTAAGATTTTGAGCTTTAAGTTATAGTTGCTAAAAAGAAAGAAATGATGGAAATTGAAAAAAAAGTTCTGATGCGGCAACCTTTCTGCAGAGGCGGGCCTGGCTTGAGAAACAAATAGGTTTTTTTTTAATGGCCTTATATCAAGGTTAATATTTATTTATTATAACATTGATTTATATCATTTAATAATGATAAGTCAGTGTGTCCGTTTTTTGTTTCGCCCCTTGACAAAAGAGAAATGTAGGTGTACAAAGTATAACAGCGATAACAGCGTAAACTTTCATGTTAAGATTTCGTGATTAGGTCAGATACCTTATAACTAAAAGTGGTAGGTCAATGATATTTGGTATATGGGTTGGTCTTGGGTATTACATGACAGTCTGACATATGCCCTTGTCTGTGACCTAAGTTTCCAGTCTTGTGAGCGTGAACATGCTAAGTTTTTTCTGGTTAAGATCAAGTGACAGTAGTCATAAGTTGTAGGTCAATGGTATATTGGTAAATGGGTTAATCTTAGGCAGTTAATGGCAGTCTGTCAAAAGACTATTGTCCTTGACCTTTAGGTGACGACCATTTGGGCGATTTTGTAAATAAATAATTTAATCTTGGTGCTAGTGAAAATAAATATTTTGATTCTACTTGTCATGGAAATAATTTAATGTTGATTTGGAGAATTTTTTTTTGTTGTTGTAAATGTGAATAAATAATTTGAAGTTACATTTGGTGAAAGTAAATAATTTGTTCGAAATTTTCATAAAATTTTCCAGGCAAAATCGCCCAAGCCTCCCCCCCCCCCCCCAAAANAATTGTCGTCCCCTTATTTTACTGTCTAGTGAGCATATTTAGTTTTTCTGATTAGGTCAGTTTCTCTGTAACTATTAATGGCAGGTCAATCATAGGTTGGTCTTGGGAAGTACGTGGTAGTATTGGCCATCTTACATTGGGGCGGATTTTGTCAAAAAACAAAGTATACAATGGGGCAGAAATAAAGTTTACAATGGGGCAGAAATAAAGTTTACAATGGGGCAGAAATAAAGTTTACAATGGGGCAGAAATAAAGTGTACAATGGGGCAGAAATAAAGTATACAATGGGGCAGAAATAAAGTTTACAATGGGGCAGAAATAAAGTTTACAATGGGGCAGAAATAAAGTTTACAATGGTGCAGAAATAAAGTTTACAATGGGGCAGAAATGAAGTTTACAATGGGGCAGAAATAAAGTTTACAATGTGGCGGATGATATTTCTTTTTACCTGTTTATGAAAATAACATATAATGAGCGTTTGTATACCTACTGGTGACAAAATTGCAAAAATGTTCTATGTACTTAAAGCAAAATAGTGGAAGAAGCTAAATGTGCCATGCAGGATCACACACGTTGGCGTTCTTCCATTCTGCCATTTTACTTTTCATTTATGAAATAAACAAACTGTATTGTTATGGTTACATAGAAAGGTTTCAATTATGGGCAACAAGTGAGCGAAGATTGAATAAATATTTATTTCAACAAATGGGAAACTAAAGAACAACCAAACGCTGAAGATTTGAATTCGTAAGTTTTATTCCAGAACAGACACACATATGAATGTGCTACATTTCAATGGATTACAATGGTCCAAAATTGTTTAGTATACTGGAAAAGTGGTTGTATTTTGTCTGTTATTATTTTTTTTCACTTAATCAAATACATGACAACATTACCATATTATATGTTATTTTTGCCCCTTTGACTAATTTGAAATCCGCCCCATTGTATACTTTTGTGCCGCCCCATTGAACTGTTTTTGTTGCCCCATTTAGTTATGAATCCGCCACATTGTAACTCAGCGGCAGTATTCTATATGGTTTTTGTCTGTTAACTAGTAATTTTTTTCTGATTTGGTCATTTTCTGAGTAACTGTAATATTTGATATGTGGGTTGGTCTTAGTAGTACATGCCAGTCTATAGTACGGCTTTTGTTATTGACCTCAATTTCATGGTCTATTGAGCATATTATGTTTTCTGATTATACCCCCGCTCCAAAGGAGGAGGGGATATGTTTAACTCGTGCCCGTCATTCCGTCCGTCACAACTGTCATCAAGCATTTTCTCTGCAATGGATAATGATGCAAACTTGACATGTTTTCAGAAGCTTTATATAGATATGCCATAATATGGGATGCATTTTCAGACCTATGGGGATACTACTTCCTGTTTACCGACTTGGTCAATTTTTAGCTCACCTCACGAAGTGAAGGGGGCTTATGTGATACTCCGAGCGTCGGCGTCCGCGTCTGGTTAGGAAGAATGGTCAAAGTCCATTCCCGGTTACTGACATGTCCCACATCAACCATATTGTTATGAATGATGCATTTTGGGATGACAACAACAATACATGCTTCGGATGCTGTTTGTGGCCTACATTTCACGCATGAGCGACTTGGTTAGGTAGAATGTTAAAAGTCCATTCCCGGTTACTGACATGTCCCAAATCAACCATATTGGTACGTATAATGCATTTTGGGATGGCCACAACAATGAATGCTTCCGATGCTGTCTGTGGCCTACATTTTACGCATGAGAGACTTGTTTAGTTAGAATGGTTAAAGTCCATTCCTGGTTACTGACATGTTTAACATCAACCATATTGGTACGTATAATGCATTTTTGGATGACAACAACAATGCATGCTTCCGATGCTGTCTGTGACCTACATTTTACGCATGAGCGACTTGGTTAGGAAGAATGGTTAAAAGCCATTCCTGGTTACTGACATGTCCCACATCAACCATATTGGTACGAATGATGCATTTTGGAAAGTCAGCAACAATGCATGCTTGGGATGTTGTCTGTGACATACATTTTAGGCATGATCAACTTGGTTAGGTAGAATGGTTAATGTCCATTCTCGGTTACTGACATGTCCAGCATCAACCATATTGGTACGTATGATGCATTTTTTATGACAACAATGCATGCTTCGGATGCTGTCTGTGACCTACATTTTACGCATGAGCGACTTGGTTAGGTAGAAGTGTTTAAGTCCATTCCCGCTTACTGACATGTCCCACTTCAACCATATTGGTATTTATAATGCATTTTTGGATGACAACAGCAATGCATGCTTCGGGTGTTGTCTGTGACCTTCATTTTACACATGAGCGACTTGGTTAGGTAGAATGGTCAAAGTCCATTCCCGGTTACTGATATGTCCCACATCAACCATATTGGTACGTATGATGCATTTTGGGATGACAACAACAATGCATGCTTCCGATGCTGTCTGTGACCTACATTTTACGCATGAGCGACTTGGCAGGGAAGAATGGTTTAAGTCCATTCCCAGTTACTGACATGTCCCACATCAACCATATTGGTATGTATGATACATTTTGGAATGTCAACAACATTGCATGCTTCGGATGCTGTCTGTGACCTACATTTTACGCATGAGCGACTTGGTTAGGTAGAATGGTTAATGTTCATTCTCCGATACTGACATGTCCAACATCAACCATAATGGTACGTATGATGCATTTTTTATGACAACAACAATGCATGCTTCGGATGCTGTCTGTGACCTACATTTTGCGCATGAGCAACTTGGCTGGGTAGAATGGTTTAAGTCCATTCCCAGTTACTGACACGTCCCACATCAACCATATTGGTACGTATGATGCATTTTGGAATGTCAGCAACAATGCATGCTTCGGATGCTGTCTGTGACCTACATTTTAGGCATGATCGATTGGTTAGATAGAATGGTTAATGTCCATTCTCGGTTACTGACATGTCCAACATCAACCATATTGGTACGTATGATGCATTTTTTATGAAAACAATAATGCATGCTTCGGATGCTGTCAGTAACCTACATTGTACGCATGAGCGACTTGGTTAGGTAGAATGATTAAAGTCCATTCCCGCTTACTGACATGTCCCACGTCAACCATATTGGTATGTATGGTGCATTTTGGGATGACAACAACAATAATGCTTCGGATGCTGACTGTGACCTACATTTTACGCATTAGCGACTTGGTTAATTAGAATGGTTAAGGTCTATTTCTGTCTCACATCAACCATATTTGTATGTGTCATGAATTTTGGGATGACAGTCTTTGACCTACATTTTACGCATGAATGAATTTGTTAAAAAGAATGATTATAGTCCAGTCCTGCTTACTGACATGTTCAACATGTGATAATACTGTGCAATAAGAGGAGCTTAGCAGCCTGTGGCTTCTTCTATGTTTTAACATTCCGTCCGTCTGTCCTTCACATCTTTAGTCAAGCTTTTCTCTACAATTTAAATGATTCAAACACGAAATTTTGTCAGAAGCTTAAGATAGTCATGCTATATTATGGGATGCATTTTCAGACGTGTCAGGATCCTTCTTCCTGTTTACCAACTCAGTCAATTTTTCAACATTCCGTCCGTCTGTCCGTCACAACTTTCGACAAGCCTTTCTTTTCACTGGTAAATGATACAAACATGAAATTTTGTCGGAAGCCTTGTATAGTCATGCCGTATTGTGGGATGCATGTTCAAACCTGTTAGTTTACCGACTTAGTCAATATTATTATTCCTTCTGACCTACATAACTATTGTCATTTCTGATACGTCAGAAGCTTTGTATAGTCATGCCATATTGTGGGATACATTTTAAGACTTGTGAGGAACTACATTTTGTTTACCAACTTAGTTAGGCTATTAGATGCTGTAAGTTGAGACCGGGGATATGCTACTGAGCATTGGCTCATAGATCCCTTGTTATGTCAGTTTCTCAGTGATTATATATTGTAGGTCAATGATAAGTGGTATGTTGGTTACTATCATGTAGTAAATGACAGTCTGCTATGTGGTTTTTGACTGTGACCTCAACTTCAAAGTTTTGTAAATATGTTAAGTTTCTCAGTATCCATTAGTGGTAGGTCAGGAATATTTAATATGTTTGTTGGTCTTGGTTAGTACATGACATTCTGCCATATGACATTTGTCTGTGAACTGAATTTCACGGTCAAGTGAGTATCTTTGGTTTCTCATCATCTATAAATGGTAGGTCGGTAATATGTTGTATTTGGGTTGGTCTTGAGTAGTACTTGACAGTTTGTCTATGACATCGATTTTATGGTCTAGTGAGCATGTTTGGTTTCTCATTATCTTTTGACGGTAGGTCAATGGATTTAGTTTGTGGGTCAGTCTTGGGTAGTAAATGACAACGGTTTATTCCCAATTGTCCAGCATTTTAAAATTACAGAGTTCTGATTGTCCAACAAGAAAATTATTGATTATCTTACATTGATTGTTATTTTTTAAATAATGTATGATCTTCATTATAATTTGATGGTAGCAAGGGATTTTTATTGTAAGTAATAAATAATAAATAAACATCAATATTGATAAATGTAAATAGTGACAAAATTTCTCAAAAAATGATGAAAGATAATTTTAATTTGAAAGAGGTGTCTTTTTCTCATAATTTTAATCTGAAGCAAGCAATATTATCAAAAGAAATCATAGTTTTTAAAAGAAAAACATTTAATATTTTTTCACATTTTTTAGTTCTGTAAGGATCAAATACTATATAATTTACTGATTTTGATTGAAGTACAAATTTATTTAATAAAATCATAATACAAATATAGCACTCCAAGCTAATTACTTAATGATGTGTTTCATTCATGAAAAATTACAACTGTTCTAGCCTAAGCAACCCAAGCTGTATGATTAACTGAGTATAGGATGCTGACAGAACACTTCTCACGAGTGATATATAAGGTAGCTACTGTCTCATTTGTATCATAATCAATTTAGACGGCTAATGCACAGTTACAAGTTTCCTTCGTAGAAAATGAACGTGGTGGGCAGAGTCTTGTGTAATGACAGAGTATACTGGAGATGTGCAGTTAGAACCTGTCATGCAACTATTAACACCCTCAACAACATACCTGTAAGATTCAATGTGCAGCACAACCACCCAGCAAACCCAGCAAAGTTAGAGGTCAATAAAGTACTTCAGCACATCAAGAAGAGATGCCGACAAGAAACCATTCCGGTACCCACCATCTACATACAAGAGATTGCCAAACTAAGAACACCAAAATGGAATGACGATACACAACGCATGGTTGAACAACTTCCAACATTCCCGTCTCTAAAATCAACATTATACAGTCAGCGAGAGAGTATCATACCACACTTGCCAATATCTCTTTTAGACCTCAACCTACAAGACGAGTGGACCCAAACTACTGCAGCTGAACGTTTCCTACTCATCAACGACGGAACTCACGACAAGATACTAGCATTTGCTACAGACAACAACTTACAACACCTGGTAAACAATGACAACAACACCATATATGCAGATGGAACATTTTACACCTGTCCAACTCTCTTCAAACAGATATACACTCTACACGCTTTAGTTAATGGAGAGATGTTTCCACTCGTATTTGCACTTTTACCTGGTAAATCAGAGATCTTCTACACACGATTCTTCACTCTACTCAAGGATGCCTGTACTCAACGACAACTTAACCTGAACCCAACTACATTCTTCATAGACTACGAGTCTGCTGTCCAGAAATCTGCAAGAACATCATTTCCAGGAGTCAATATCAAGGGATGTTTCTTCCATTACCTTCAATGCATCTGGCGTAAAGTACAGGACACAGGACTAGTGACTAGCTACCGAGATGACGAAGAAGTCCACAGACCCGTACGCAGAGCAGCCGTTCTTCCCCTAGTACCACAAGCAGAGGTAGAAGATGTCTGGTTTAATGCTATGGAAGACATGGAGAACTCAAACTCACTAGTTAACACTACCAACTTCACAGACTATGTCATCACTAACTCAGTCGAAACCAATAGACACTTGCGGAACCACTACCAGACAAAGGGGCCGAGAACAACAAACCATCCCGAGGGTTGGCACAGTAGTATGAAGAAGACCATCCAGGTTCCACACCCAAACATCTACCGCCTACTCACACATCTGAAAGAAGAGCAGTCATTTAATGAAGTTACCTTCATCCAATACGCAGCAGGAGGGCTACGACCAGTGAAACGTAGAAAATACTTGCATGCACGACTTCAGCAATTGAAACTTAGATTACAGAATCAAGAAATTAGTGTGTACCAGTTCGCAGACACTGCCTCTTATTTATTACATTTGGACTGATTATTTATATGTTGTTAGTGTTCTGATTATCCCTGATTATCTCTGATCTTCATATATTATGTCATGATGGATGTTCAATAATTATTGCAAACACCTATAATAATGTGTGAACTGCTTAAATATATATGTATAATTTCATATTTATTTAATGAAAATAAAACATTTAAATATAAGTATTTTCTTTTATTTCCATTAAAAGAATATCACATTAACATGAAAGTGCAAATTTATACAAATATTTGAATACAGAAGCAACAAACAAAAAGGATAACAAAGACAATCATATCAGCTTTCAGTATTACTAAATACTTAAATGAACACCCCTTACAGAACCTCAAAACTATCTTCGTCAAAACATTATATAATTAACCAACATGTAGAATTCTTATCAAAAACATTCCCAACTGTCCAACATTTTTTACCTTTTTTTTTACCTGTAATTTTCAAATGTTGGACAATCGGGAAGACACCATGACAACCTGCTGTATGGCTTTTGTCCCCGACCTCATGCTTACGGTCTGATGAGCATTTTTGGCTTCTCATTATCTGCATTTATTAGTGATAGGCTATCAGTCTAGTGAGCATTTTAATTTTTTTTTCTGCTTAGGTCAGTTTGATTTTTCACATCAATTTTAGTGGCAGAGCAGGGATGGGCAAGATATCTATTTTGGTCCACACTTGTTGAGAAATAGAGCCTGAAATTTTGGCAGGAAACAAAGGTACATAGGTTCTCTAGATGCTCTTCACCCTCTTTGCTTGGGGAGTTTTGGAGGGGATATAGCGTGTTGCCCATCCGTCCTTCCATCTGTCTGTCTGTCTGTCTATCTATCTATTCGTCCATATGTCTGTCCGAGTGTCTGTCCGTCGTCAAACCTCAGGTTGAAGTTCATATCTGACATACTACATGTAGCACATCAATCATCTTTGGTCTCTGGTGCGTCTTGGAGATTGATTCTGCTTCAGATGATAATTTGGTCACTCTGACCTACATTTTATGCTTCAGTGACTCAGGTTAGAATTTGTGTCAAGTTTCATATCTGCGAAACTGCATATGTCATATTAATCATCTTTGGCCAGTGGACGGGTTTTGTGAGTGATGCTGCTTCAAATGATAGCTGGGTCTTTTGACCTACATTTTATGCTTCAATGACTCGGGTTAAAGTTTGCGTTTAGGTTCATATCAGATAATCAATATGTGGCACATCAATCAAATTAGGCCAATGAATGTGTCTTGGAGAGTGATGCTGCTTCAGAGGATGATTGGTCACTAGAACCTACATTTTATGCTTCAATGACTCAAATTATAGTTTGCGTTAAGATTCATATCTTTGATACTAAATGTGGCGCATCAGTCATTTAAGGTTAGTGGATGGGTCTTGGAAAGTGATGCTGCTTCAGATAACATACATGTTATGCTTTAATGACATGTTACATTGTATAATATTATATATTCATTAATATATATATTATACATTTATATTTATGATTGAAAAAATTATTAAAAAACTAAAAAAAAAAAATCAAAACATGTACAAACAAGAATCATTGAGTTTTAATATTTTGAAACTTTAATTGAATTTTAATATGGGTTTAGCTGTTAATTCCAACTACTCCCATCTCGTTCCCTTTGCATTAGACAAATAAACCATTCAAATGCAATGAAGGAAAAGTTTCATCAAAATTTGTAAAAAGTTCATAATAGATGTATGTAATCATATTTTGAAATTGGGGACATTGTGCAATGTTTTCTAATCGTCATAGTTCAAAATAAGATGGGTAACGAAGGTCAAAGACAATTTCAAAACCTGGGGAGTGGATATCCTTAAAGGAAAATTTGATATTCATACAAATGTTCATGCCGAAACATGATATTTTAAAGTTTATGTCTTAAGAAAATCATGTGAATATAAGTTGAACATGTTGAAGTCAATTAGCAAAAATATTTTTTCTGTACATAGAAATAATTTGGATATCACTTTCCATGCACTTATATGTGTTCAACCAGCATCGTGACATTTTCAGCAAACTAATCAAAAAGTTAAATGAATATAAATGATTAAGAGGACAGTTATGAGAGGTTAGATATTTTTTACTCATACAAGCCTATTGTTTTACTGAATTAAGTACTGTCAGACCTATTATCTGGGAACTTGTTACTGAAAGTCTGTCTTAAAATCTAGAAAAAGAATTTAAGGTAACTTAAGTTGATATGAGACAGAACTAAGAATGTGACTACAACTGTTCTTTGTTATACGACCGCAAAAACAAAATGAGGTCGCATAATGGTATGGTGCTGTCGTCGTCGTCATTGTCGTTTGGCGTCGTTGTCGTCTGTAGACACTTTTGTTTTTTGGTCGATAACTTAAGTTCTAGTTGATCAACCCTTATGCAATTTTCACAACGTGTTTCTTCACACAGTTGAAGGCTGGGTGAAGTTTTCGTTATTTTGGCCCCGTCCGTTTGATAAAAAAAGGGGAACAAAAAGCGCAAAATTGGGTGTTTTCACATATCTGGCTGTAGAATATAAGAAGTTATTTACCAGATTTTGATGGGGTTTGTATCAGTGTAGTCCTAATTAAATTTCCTATCTGGAATATGTCAAAATGTCGATTTTACGTGGTATGTACCGTTCATGAGATAAATGGGGCCCAAAAGAGCGAATATTTTTTTTTTTTAATTTTTTTTTGTTATTTCTAGTCCGATTTTGATGCATTTTTTTCAATGGGTTCCTAACACTGTGTAATGAAAAATGAATATAGTGCTGCACCATCATATTTTTTTAGCTCACCTGACCCGAAGGGTCAGTGTGAGCTAATGCCATCACTTGGCGTCCGTCGTCCGTTAACTTTTCACATGTTCATCTTCTCCTCTGAAACCACTGAAACAAATTCAACCAAAACTTACATGAATGATGTTCTAAAGGCCCTTACAAAGATTGCTTATTTCGTTCCCATCCGACAAAAACATGGCCGCCAGTTCGGAACTTAGGTTTAACATTGGACCCTATGGAAAAAAAATCACATTTTCATCTTCTCTGAAACTACTGAAGCAAATTTAACCAAACCTTACAGGAATGATGTTCTGAAGGTTCTTAACAAAGATTGCTCATTTCGTTCCGATCCGACGAAAACATGGCCGCGAGCGCGGAACTTAGGTTTAACATTGGACCTTATTGGAAAAATCACATTTTCAGCTTCTCCTCTTAAACCGATAAAGCAAATTTAACCAAATTTCACAGGAATGATAACCTAAAGGTCTTTAACAAAGATTGCTCATTTCGTTCCGATCCGATAGAAAACATGGCCGCCAGCACGGACATAGTTTTGCATTGGACCATATGGGAAAATCACATTTTCACCCTCCCCTTTGAAACCACTAAAAGCAAATTCAACCAAAAAATACATGGCGGCCAGCGCAGAACTTAGGTTGAGCATTTGACCTCACATTTGCATCTACTCCTCTGAAACGGCTTCAGCAAATTCAACCAAACTTTACGGGAAAGATGTACTAAAAGGTCCTAAACGAAGATTCCTCAGTTCGTTCCGATCCGACAAAAATCATAGCGGTCAGCGCAGAACTTTGGACCTTATGGGAAAAATCAGTTTTTCGTCTACTCTTCTGAAACGGCTGAAGCAAATTCAACAAAATTTTAGAGGAATGATGTACTAAAGATCCTTTAATGAAAATTGCTAATGTTGTTCCGATCAGACAAAAAAAAACATGACTGCCAGGGCTGAACTTAGGTCTAACTTTGGACCCTATCAAGCAAATTTAACTAAATGTATAGAAGGTCCTTTACAAAAATTACACATTTCAATAGGATCAGAAAAAACACGTGTGCTAATGGAAAACGTAGCTAAACATTAGACCTCGTTGGTAATAAACATAATTTTTGGACATGCATGGCATAGAAGCATTTTGTCGGTGAACGATACAGGCTCAGTCTCTGAGCCTCTAGTTGATAACTTGTATCCTTTTCGAGCTATGAGGGGCCAAATGGGGCCAAAATTGCAAAATGCAGATTACCTAAAATTTTCATTTTTTATCCGATTTTGATAGGATTTTCTTTCTTTGTGTTCCTCTTGTTTTAAACTTTCAGTTCTATGTCAGCGGATTTGGCGTAGCTTTTACCGTTTCCGAGCTATAAGGGTTCAAAGGGGCTGTAATTTTTATACCCCGCCACACGAAGTGACGTGGTATTATGTGATAACCTCAGTCGTGTGTCCGTCCGTCCGTCCGTCCGTCTGTCTGTCCGTCTGTCCGTCCGTCCCCCGAAGGTTTCCGACTGATAACTTGTGAACGAAATATAACAAGGTCTTCAAACTTGGTATGCAAGTTGTTTACCACAAAACTCAGGTGAAGTTCGATGATCCAAGGGTTACTAGAGTTATGCTCCTTGAAACTTTGAAATTTTGCAAATTTTAGGGTTTTGTACTCACAATTTGTGAATGAAATAACATACTGTCTTCAAACATGGTATGTAAATTGTTTACCACAAAACACAAGCCAAGTATTTTTTGGTTCAGCGGTTTAGAGGTCCAAGGGGTTCTGGAGTTATGCCCCTGGAAACTTTGAAATTTTGCGAATTTTAGGGTTTCCGACTGGTAACTTTTGAACGAAATAACACAGGGTCTTCAAACTTGGTATGTGAGTTGTTTACCACAAAACTCAGGTCAAGTTCGATTTCGGGTTCAGAGGTCCAAAGGGTTCCTGAGTTATGGCCCTTGAAACTTTGAAATTTTGCGAATTTTAGGGTTTCCGACTTATAACTTGTGAACGAAATGACTCAAGGTCTTCAAACTTGGCATGTAAGTTGTTAATCACAAAACTCAGGTCATGTTCGATTTTGAGTTCCGAGGTCGAAGGGGTTCTGGAGTTATGCCCTTTTAAACTTTGAAATTTTGCGAATTTTAGGGTTTCCGACTGATAACTTGTGAACGAAATAACACAAGGTCTTCAAACTTGGAATGTAAATTGTTTACCACAAAACTCAGGTCAAGTTCGATTTTGGGTTCACAGATCCAAGGGTTACTAGAGTTATGCTCCTTGAAACTTTGAAATTTTGCAAATTTTAGGGTTTTGTACTCACAACTTGTGAATGAAATAACATACTGTCTTCAAACATGGTATGTAAATTGTTTACCACAAAACACAAGCCAAGTATAATTTTTGGTTCAGCGGTACACATCATTGTGAAACGTGGCGGGGTATCATGTAATCCACCATTACTATTTTTAAAAATATGTAAAAATCTTAATTTTTATCGGGTTCTGATGGAATTTTTTCTTCAGATTCCCCTTGTTGTAAGCTTATTGTAGTATGCCAACAGATTTGGCATATCTCTTACAGTTTCCAAACTATAAGGGGTCAAAGGGGCCGAAATTGCAATTTTTGAAAATATGTTAAGTCGTTATATTTTCAATCGGATTTCAAAGGTTTTTTTCTTGGGATTCATCTTGATATATGCTGTCAGCAGTATGGTAACAATTTCGCTAAAATCTTACAGTTTCTGAGTTTCCAGGCACAAAAGGGCTAATTTTACTGTTCCTTAGTTTGTGTCCAACTAATTACTGTGTCAAGCTCCTTAATGTATCCATTTAGTTACCGTGTCAAGCTCTTAACTGTTTTCATATTCACTTTTAAACACTTATTCCAATTTGAGTGGTCGACATTCTGCGGTCGTTTCATTCTGCGCTCGGTGTAGCCCTGTTTTATCTTAAAAAGAAGTCAAGGTTTGGATAAACTGAGTCACTGAAGCATAAAGTAATGGAATTTAAAAGCACTCATAAAAGTATCCAGAATCTCCACCTATGTGTTACAAAAATATATTAACTTCAATCCTAAATTTCCTGCTGTGATGCTCTAATCATTATCAATTAAAATTAGTTGGTAAAGCCTTTGTAGTAAAATATAACAATCCTCTTTTAAGCACACCCGGTCAAAAGTAAGCTTTTTCCATCACTTGGCATCCATATTCATCATCTGTTTGCTTTAAGCTTTTCATTCTAAGATCTCTGAATCAATTGGCCCAATGGAAACCAAACTCTTGGGTGGCCTCCTTTCAAAATATACGTAGCAGGTCTGCACCCCATCCAAGATGGTCGCAAGCAGTGATACATTAGACCCTTTGAAAGACCAATATCTTCTTCTCAGATATTACTTTTCCAATTAGAACTAAATAAAATCACATTAAAAAGATTCCTGCAGGTGCATACCTCAGCCAGGATGGCTGCCAGCTAAGAGCATAGTTAAACATTTTACCTTATGGAAAAGGCATTCAAAGAACTTATCATAAACTACTAGTCACTATAGAAACAGACTTAGCCACAATGATCCAATGACAATCTTTTCAAAAGAGATAGTTTGCCGGCCAAGGCCTCATCCAAGGAGACAGCAAGCGGGGAACTTATTTAAACATTGAACCCAATGGAACTCATTGAAAGATCTTCTTCAAAGAAACTACTAGTACAAGTAGAACCAAACTTAAATACAAAAAATAAAAAAACAAGTTAAATTTCTTGTCGAACTGCGATAAAAGGTAAAACAATAAATATATACACACATCAAAACGTACAAATGATTAAAAAACAAGAAGACAGAGGTGGGGATTGGCCAAGATCATCGATACTGATGTCTTCAAAGGGCCGTGGAAAAGAAACAAAATGGCTGAGATGTGAAGTGTTACGTCACAAGTGGAATACAGGTAAAATAAATTTGACGTTCATTGTTTGGAGTTCTTTGTTTGCAGGTAAAATAAATTGACGTTCATTGTTTGGAGTAAAGCCCGATAGTTGATGAATTCCAAATAAGTTGGGGCAGGAAATTTAGCCCTCTACACGAAACAAAAATTAATCATAGGAAATATATATCAAAAAAGTATTGAAATAACAAATATAATGTAAAATTAAATAAAATTGAAGATACCAGTCCAAGGATTCTACATTAAACACTAGTATTTATATTTATCGACCCAGTGGTTTAAAAAACTAAATACCGAAGTTACTCTGAATTTATTTTCTGCATATGCGCATTTCGACAACTTATGTCTCTTCAGTGCAGATAAAATCTAAACGTTTGGAAGACCATAAACTCATTGAAAAACTGATAGAGAACAAATAACCAATATGATCTAAATGTAAAGCCAAAAATTATCTAAGGACAGAGCTGTGCAAATGATTAAAAAACAAGAAGACAGAGGTGGGGATTGGCAATGATCATCGATACTGATGTCTTCAAAGGGCCGTGGAAAAGAAACAAAATGGCTGAGATGTGAAGTGTTACGTTACAAGTGGAATACAGGTAAAATAAATTTGACGTTCATTGTTACGAGTTCTTTGTTTGCAGGTAAAATAAGTTGACGTTCATTGTTTGGAGTAAAGCCCGATAGTTGATTAATTCCAAATAAGTTGGGGCAGGAAATTTAGCCCTCTACACGAAACAAAAATTAATCATAGGAAATATATATAAAAAAAGTATTGAAATAACAAATATAATGTAAAATTAAATAAAATTGAAGATACCAGTCCAAGGATTCTGCTGTCAACCTGAGTAAGAACTGTCACGCTCGTGTCTTCCATGGAATGTTGGCGAAACCTGAAATGGTTACCGACGGGTGTGTCTTTGTGAGCTGTTACGGATCGAAGAGGCTCAGTAATGCAATCACCCAGTCTGCGGCAAAGCTCACCAACATATATTTTGTGACACCGTCTACATACTTTGGCATATATCACATTCTTGGTTATACAAGTATAACCAGAACTGATTTTGTAAGAACCATGATGACCCTTGATGAATTCCGTTTCTATGGTGAAAGGACAAGTTCGACAGATCTTGCGACAACAACGTCGTGTTCCCCTGTATGACTTGTTGTTCCTGGTCTGGGCAGTCTTAAGTTTGCTGGACACTAAGTGATCTCTCAAACTTTTTCCTTTGCGATAGGCTGTAATTGGCAAAATATTCTTTAGATGATCCATTTACAAAATTAAAAAATGTATGTGGCAGATGTAAACCTCATCCTCATAGCAACCAGTAGGGAACATATTTTGACATTGGACCAAACGAAAAAAAAAGCCTTCAAAGATCTTCTTAGAAACTATAAGTCCAATTAGAACCAAATAACACCCACAACTGTCCTTAGGTTGCCCTTTACGAAAAGTGTGTCCGGCAAGTCTGTACTTTATCCAAGATGGCCACAAGCGAGTAACAGAGCTTAGCATTAGATCCTATGTAAAATTTATGTATAGATCTCCTCAGAAACCACTAGTCCAAGTAGAATTAAACTTGGCCACAATGATCATTTGAAGAAAGTTATTCTGCAGCTAGGGTCGTACCAGATCCAAGATGACATGTTACCGCTGGCGGCCATCCCTGGAGACCTACAGACTCGTCGGATATTTTTGTGAAGGGACCTTCTTGGGACCATATTGACTAAGTTTGGTTAAAATTGGATTTAATTAGCAGTTTCTGGAGGTCCATCCGAACGGAAGAAGCAATCAGGAATCGTGACCAGGACCCGTATTACTTTACACTGAATAATTGTAAGTGTTCAGGTTTCCACTTGCTTATACATGTTAATTTTTGGCCATTTGCAAGACTTATATTTCTTGTAGTTTTTATGTAGCAGTCTTTTTAAAAATCATACAGGAGGTGATTCATGCCGATAAAAATACCACTCAAACTAATTTTGTGTTTAATTTAGGGACTCATCATATAAACATAACCAGTCTCTGTTTGTTACTTGGGGATTGAACATTCAAGATAGAGATTTAAAGACTGTACATGAAAACGACCTTTTGCAAGCGTTACCGTTCTTTATTTAGTTGATTTAATAGAAAAATTGTTTTCTCAAAAATACAAATCTTGACCGAAAAATGACTATAAACGCATGTTAACATATGAGGTTTGTTTTATAAAAAATATTTTAATTTAACGCGCTTTTCTCAGCCATACACTGACAGTGCATGCATTTTTTTTTATAGATTGCTACTTAAGTATATATTTCCCATAATGTAAATATTTCTGTTTCACAGGAAATGTTAAAATAAATAAGATTAAAAGTAGCTCGTTTAAGTGGAAAATTTTATGAATTTTCTCAAATACGAAGTTCATACATCTCTTTTGATCATGGCATAAAATAAAAAGGAGTTAATTCTTGATATGTCGGGTAAATATGACTCTAATACTTTGAAACCTTAACAAATACTTATATTCATATTTTTATCATACCCTCCGCTTTAGCGGGCGGTATATAGTGATCATGGTGTCTGTCCATCCGTTCGTCCGTCCGTCCTTCCGTCTGTTCGTTCGTCCGTCCGCCATAGGCTACCTACTTTGTGGCAACAACTCCTCCTAGACCACTGGATGAAATTCAATGAAACTTTCACAGAATGTTCAGTACAAATTGCCATTGTGCACCTGCTATTTGAAAATTTGATTAGATTTTCTTTCCTTATTTTTTGTTGTTTTTTTTTAGTTTTAGTTGTGCACTACCTATTTAAAATTTTTATTTGACTTTGATTTGGGGGGGGGGATTTTTTTGCTCTTTGCCATAGGGGTACATACTTTGTGGCAACAACTCCTCGTAGACCACTCGATGAAATTCAATGAAACTTTCACAGAATGTTCAGTAGATACTGTCATTGTGCACCAGCTATTTAAAATTTTTATTTGACCTTGTTTTTTTTGGGGGGGGGGGGTGTGACTCGCTGGTATCAGGGTACATACTTTGTGGCGACAACTCCTCCTAGACCACTTGGTGAAATCCAATGAAATTTTCACAGAATGTTCAGTAGATATTGCCATTGTGCAGCAGTTATTTAAAATTTTTATTTGACTTTGATTTTTTTTTTGGGGGTTACATCTGGAATCATATGGGGGAGCGGGGGGTATGTTTTTGTGAGCTTTGCTCACAGTTATTCTAGTTGATTTAACCCGTTCCTTTAAGGAATGCCACGTCTCAGTTTTTTTAAATTGTGTCTGACTTCCGGAACTCTCTCAGGACTTGCCGTGCTGATCCATCAATATTTCTTTGGATGAAAATGATATATGACCTTTTTTACTCAAGATGATGTATGGTCATTTTTACTTAAGATGATATTTGATCGATGTTCTAACGAAGATAACTATTTTAAAACCTTGATGTTATAAACTTGAGGAGCGATCATCCTTAATTTGAAATTCCTTCTCTTCCCAAAACAAATTTTTCATTTGAATTACATATAATTATTTTACTTTCTTCTATTAAATCTTTAGAATATGCATACCAGTTGTAAGTCCCCTTCTTATAGCTAGAATTGTAGATACTGTAGATTTCGCTTCTGCATATAGCCATCGGTATTGTTCAAAAATCACACTCCCAGAGAAGACCTTTTATAGATCAGGCTATGATCCCTTCATGGGCCTGATCTAGCATCATTAATCTGCACTTGAAAAATGGCACAAAAATTCAAAAAATATTTCAGTGAAATAAATACCGGAAAATAAACGGAAATCTTGATATAAGATCACTTACATTAGAAACGGGATGTTACTTGTGGGAAAACGTAATTTTTTTATCATGACATTGAACAGACAATGTAGATCGAGAATATTGGGATATTTTAACTTTGGTACTAACATTATGACTATGACATAGAATAGACAGTGTAGATTCAGAATATGTCAGGGAATTCTAACTTTAGTACTAACGTAAAGATTACGACATAGAACAGACAAGATAGTTTAAGAATGTCAGGTAATATTAACTTAAGTACTAACATTATGGTAATGGCATAAAAACACAGTTTAGATTCAGAATGTCAAGTAATTATAACTTTGGTACTAACATTATGGTAACAGTATAGAACAAACAGTTTAGATTCAGAATGTCAAGGAATTATTTATTTGATGCTAATGTAATGATCATGACATAGAACAAACAGTGCATATCTAGAACGTCAGGTTATTATAACTTTACTAACAAAACAGTCATGAAGTCATGACAGAACCAATAATGTTGATCCATAATGTCAGGTAATTATAACTTCAGTACTCACGTAATTATCATGATTTAACAATCAATATAGATGCGGAATGTCATGCAGAAAATAAATTCACAGTAACTTCGGTATTTAGTTATTTAAACCACTGGGTCAATGCCACTGCTGGTGGACTGTTAGTCCCCGAGGGTATTCACCAGCCCAGTAGTCAGTACTTTGGTGTTGACCCGAAAACCGATCATTTTTGGAACCTTACAATATCTAAATTTTTGTAAATTTTGTTGAAAACTAAGTAGAATCTCCCTCATGCACAGCTCTGTCCTTAGATAATTTTTGGCTTTACATTTAGATCATATTGGTTATTTGCTCTCTATCAGTTTTTCAACAAGTTTGAGTTTATGGTCTTCCAAACGTTTAGATTTTATCTGCACTGAAGAGACATAAGTTGTCGAAATGCGCATATGCAGAAAATAAATTCAGAGTAACTTCGGTATTTAGTTTCTTTAACCACTGGGTCGATGCCACTGCTGGTGGACTGTTAGTCCCCGAGGGTATTCACCAGCCCAGTAGTCACTTCTTCGGTGCTGACCCGAAAACTGATCATTTTTGGAACCTTACAATATCTAAATTTTTGTAAATTTTGTTGAAAACTAAGGAGAATCTCCCTCATGCAAAGCTCTGTCCTTAGATAATTTTTGGCTTTACATTTAGATCATATTGGTTATTTGTTCTCTATCAGTTTTTCAACGAGTTCATGGTCTTCCAAACGTTTAGATTTTATCTGCAAAAATTGAAGAGACATAAGTTGTCGAAATGCGCATATGCAGAAAATAAATTCACAGTAACTTCGGTATTTAGTTTCTTAAACCACTGGGTCGATGCCACTGCTGGTGGACTGTTAGTCCCCGAGGGTATTCACCACTCCAGTAGTCAGTTCTTCGGTGCTGACCCGAAAACCGATCATTTTTGGAACCTTACAATATCTAAATTTTTGTAAATTTTGTTGAAAACTAAGGAGAATCTCCCTCATGCAAAGCTCTGTCCTTAGATAATTTTTGGCTTTACATTTAGATCATATTGGTTATTTGTTCTCTATCAGTTTTTCAAAGAGTCCATGGTCTTCCAAACGTTTAGATTTTATCTGCACTGAAGAGACATAAGTTGTCGAAATGCGCATATGCAGAAAATAAATTCACAGTAACTTCGGTATTTAGTTATTTAAACCACTGGGTCGATGCCACTGCTGGTGGACTGTTAGTCCCCGAGGGTATTCACCAGCCCAGTAGTCAGTACTTCGATGCTGACCAGAAAACCGATCATTTTTGGCACCTTGCAATATCTAAATTTTTGTAAATTTTGTTGAAAACTAAGGAGAATCTCTCTCATGCAAAGCTCTGTCCTTAAATAATTTTTGGCTTTACATTTAGATCATATTGGTTATTTGTTCTCTATCAGTTTTTCAACAACTTGAGTTTATGGTCTTCCAAACGTTTAGATTTTATCTGCACTGAAGAGACATAAGTTGTCGAAATGCGCATATGCAGAAAATAAATTCATAGTAACTTCTGTATTTAGTTATTCAATATAACTTTGATACTAACTTAATGATATAGAACAAACAGTGTACATGCAGAATGTCAGGTAATTTTAAATGTATACGTGCGTATAGATGGTGATATAAAAAAGCAGATTGTAGATCCAGAATGCGAGGTAATTATAACTTTCGTACCAATATAATGATCATGACATTGAACAAACAGTGTAAATCTAAAATCTCAGGTTATTATAATTTTGGCGCTAACGCAATGATCATGGCACATAACAAACAGTTGATATCAAGAATATCAGGTAATTATAACTTTGGTACCAACGTTATGATTATGACAAAACAACGGCAGTAGAATACCGAAGGAACAAAGCACAAGATTACACAAATCAAAGTCCAGAGACAAGGCAAAAGCAAGAACACCAAAAGACGGAAGACCAAAGACACCACATGCCCACAAAACACACGAACATTACATATACAACACAAAAAACTAAAGCACTAACAGTGTGAACTCTCAATAAACAAGAGTGACATCAGGTGCTCCGGAAGGGTAAGCATGTCCTGCTCTGTGCACAGCACCCGTCACACTGTCAGTGGGTCAATCAAGGGTAAAGTCAAAACCGGTAATGTCAAATCCGGGAAGACGCGAATCTAGCTGAAAATGTCAGTTTTTATTTGTGACACTGACATTTCATATCTATCTATGATGTCGTGGTGACGGCCATATAATTTCCGAAGGGACGAAAGTAACAAAGGCTAAACATATCCCTGACTCAGCAGTTTTTGTGACAGTGCTTTTGCTCTTTCCACAAAGTCACTGTATGTACTGCACGCTCTACAGTAACGAATTAATTGTGAAATATATACTCCATATGCTTGGGATGCAGGTATATTGCTGCAGAGAAAGTGAAAGTTCACAATTGGAAAGTCAAAATCATCACGTTTGTCATATAATTTAGATTTCAGACGTCCATGTTCGTCAATGTATAACAAAAGGTCAAGGTATGAAGCAGAATAGAGTGTATCGGTTGTCTCTTTAATTTCAAGTTCGTTAGGGTAGATACGATGTAAATATTCTTTAAATCTTGGGTTATTAAGAGAAAGTACATCGTCTATATATCTGAAGCTTGAATTAAAAGTCTGGGCTAGTTGTTTTTGTTTCTGTTGTATCAGCCCTTGTAAAAACTTTGCTTCATACGAAAAAAGGAAAAGGTCAGCTAAAAGTGGCGCACAATTTGTTCCCATAGGAATCCCTATTGTCTGTTGAAAAACACGGCCTCCACATTCAACAAAAATGTTGTCGATCAAAAATTCAAGCATCTTAATCACGTCATTTTCACTGTATTTCTTGTTTGACTCAGTGTGGTTTTTAGAAAATATGTTTTATCTTTTCCTATTACCAGATAGGAATACCTGCGTTCTCCGTTTTTTGGTACAGAAACATTGATGTATCAGATCGGAAATTACTGTTTTAAGTTTATTATGGGGAAGAGTTGTATAAAGGGTAGAAAAATCAAAAGTTTGAATGCTATTGCAGTATGCGAGACTGTTTGAGGAGAGTTGTTCAAGGAGATCTTTGGAATTTTTAAGAATCCACATCTGATTCACGCCGCTCCTGGAATAGGCTTTTTCGCAGTAGCTTTTTAGACAATCTAATTTAGACCATCTATTTTTAGACAAATAATGTCAGGTAATTATAACTTTTGAACTAAGGTAACGATCAAAACATAGCGCACAGAAAAGAAACAGAATGTCAGGTTATTCTAACTTTAGTTCGAACATTATCATCATGACAAAGAACTGACAGTGGGGATCAATTATATCAGGTACTCATAACTTTGGTACTAACGTAAAAACCATTAAATAGAACAGTGTAGATCCAGAATGTCAGGTAAATATATCTCTGGTACTAATGTAATGATCCTGATATAGAACAAAGAGTGTAGAATAAGAATCAAATAATTTTAACTTTGGTACTGACGTAAAAGCCATTGCAGTGAACAAACAGTGTAGTTCCAGAATGTCAAGTAATTATATTTACCTGAAGTAACATTTTGGTAAAACAATATCTTTCTGATCCTGATATGACCCTTTTCTAGGAATCAAACCTAAAGTTATACTGAAATTGTAGTTTTTAAAAATAAAAAAAAATATGGGACTGACAAAGTTTTGTGGGTGGGTCAGACATGAGAATATACTTATTTATTAACTTAATCCACACTGGTTCAGAATATAAGAAAAATACACAATAAGAAAAGCACAAAAAATATTCAATGATAAACAAAAGTACAATAAACATCACTTTACGGAAATGTCACATTTTGGTCCTCCTACCGGTTTCACTGTTCTACAGATATTCATGGCGCTAAACTAACGACGTTGTCAAGCGTCTCTTAGTGATATAACGTTACAATTAAATTGAAAGTAAAAGTAAAAGTGACGTTACTAAAAATATGATTCTATATTACGGAACGTTATTCTAATTAAAGATGGATAAAAGAACGAACTTAACGTAAAATACAGTTATAATTCAATTTCGGTCTATACTTTTCTATAAAATAAGTTTCCTTATTGATTCTTTCCGCTTCCGTAGTCCCATCTTGGAATTGATAGAACGGGAAAATGCTGTAATCTCGATTAGCACAAGTGTTCACTTAATGGAATTTGTCTTGTATTTGGATTCCTTATTTGTTGCCTGTGAACTGTGAATCTAATATTAATCTTAAAATTAATCTTAAAACTGTTATAACGAAGATCGATGAAATCCATATTTTTGTCCGGGAATTATACGAGGAAAAAGACAATTTAGAACCAAACCAAGTAAGTGACACATTAAAACAGATCTGTGATAGTTTTGAGAAAAAATATCTTAGCTAAAACAAAAGATGTGTTTGGGCAAGAACAATTTCGTCCAAACGATGAAATGCCACGAGAAGCATATTTAATAAAAGGAAGAATCGGACATTTATGGAATAAAAATCTAACAGAAAGAACGTTTTCATTCTGGAACATGATAAAGAATTAAAACAAAGCCGAAATATATGAAAGATGGCTGCAGTCAACACCAATCATTCTCCCAAGAAAGTTACAGGTGAAAGAAATAAAAGATGAGCCTGAACAACAACGCAGATTAAGAGAAAAAATGACATTAGATAAAATGTATATGGAAATAGAACTTTTGAAATTGAGAGCCCAGAGTAATGAAGAAAGGGTTAAAGCCATTGATGAAGAAATGCTTGAAGAAATAGCAAAAAAGTCTGCAAACGAAACCCAAGAAAAGGTAAATAGACTTTGGACAAATGAATGCGAAACTGAAGAAATGAACTCTTTGCAGAGATGGGAGAAAAGTGAAAAATGGTTCAATAATTATGAAACAAACTTTAAAGGAGAATTCAACTCAAGGAACCCATTTTTAAAGAACCAAAACCAAAAAAGTTATGCCCAAGTCCTTAAAGATGTGCAAAAACGAAAACAAACTTTTCAGGCAAGAAATATTAACAGGCAAGATTATTTTCAAGGACCAAAAATAACTGGTCAACAGAGAAGTGAAAATACTTCAGGAAATAGAAGCCGAAGTCCATTTAGACAAACACAACCGCTGAAAAATATTTACATTGGTAAGAGCATAAACTACAGCAGAAACCAACAGAAGCAAAGTAGGTATAATGATCGCATGAGCAAATCTAGATACCAATCTCAAACCAAACCAAACCCTAGATATAACCAAAGGCCAAATTACAGGGAAGAAAACCAAAACTATAAACCTCATTTTTAAGATCAAAGCCAGTGGAACAGAGATAATCTATGGAAGGGGCTGAATGCGAAAAACCAAAAATTATTAATCTATCGGGTAAACAATTAAAAGATGATCAAATTGAAATTTTATCAAAGGGACTTAAATTTACCCCAACCCCCGAAAAATCTAATTATAATGAAATTCAAGATGATATTTCTAAGTTTTGTAGAAAATTGAGACTTACAGAACAGTTGTTTGACAAGGATATTGATGATTATTCGATAGTCCGCAACCCAAGCACTTATACACCGCCAAGAGGCGGGAATAAAAATTAAAGATGAATTTTGTGACCACATAACCTCATTTCCTTATTCTCAAATGAAGAGAAATAAATTTCAATCCAATTTTAAAAAATCTCAATGGAATAATGTTATGGAACTTAAAAATGATGCGGAGATAATAATTAAGGAAGCAGATAAGGGGAGTGCCGTAGTTGTAATGAATACCCAATACTACAAAAATAATATTTTATCAATGCTTGAAGACAACGTATATTATGAAGAAGTAAAAAATTACAACAGTACCTGATTACTGCAAAAACTCATGGTCTTAGTTAACCTTTACCGTAGAGGAATGACGGATTAAGAAGTTGATTACATTTGTAATTTTAAATGTAAAAACAGTAACTTTTACGGATTGCCAAAAATCCACAAAAGTAAAATAATTAGTGATGCCTGTGAAAAATCGTCTTCCATATGTGTATCTATTAATTCACCCCAGGATCTAAAATTCAGACCAATCGTAGCAGGACCCACATGTGAAACTCACAGATTGAGTAATTTTTTAGACATTCTGTTAAAACCGCTACTTTGTCGCATAAATAGCTTTGTCAGAGATGACTTAGATATGCTTAATCACCTTCCAAAATTTGTAAGCGAAGATACATTATTATTTTCACTTGATGTTATAAACTTATATACGAACATTCCGCATGATTTTGGTATTGAAGCCATTTCATACTGGTTGGAGACTTACCCAGAATATATACCAGGAAGAATTGATCATAATATAATAATAAACGGATTAAAATTTGTTTTAGAAAACAATTATTTCATGTTTAATTTTTTATCATATAGACAAAAATGCGGTACGGCAATGGGAACAAAGGTCGCCCCGACATACGCTAATCTAGTTATTGGCTATCTTGAGATAAAGTTATACGAAAAGTCTCAACATGAATTCGGAGACACATTCCACACTTTTCTTATACATAACTGGAAAAGATATTTAGATGACTGCTTTATTCTTTGGAAATATACATTTGAAAAGTTAAACGAGTTCAAACTTATTCTTAATAATAGTATCAATAATTGTATACAATTTTCAATGGAATACAGCAAGGAACAGCTGCCGTTTTAGACATTCTTATAATAAAGGACAAATCTGAAATTAAGACATATGTATTTTTTAAACCAACTGATTCAAAACAGTATCTCATGTTCCAGTCATGCCACCCAAAGCATACAAAAATGAATATACCGTACAACTTGGCTAGACACTTGTGTACTATAATATCGGATGAACAAATCAGAGAAAGACGCCTGAAGGAACTTAAAGATATTTTACTTGAACGAAAATATCCCGAAGTAGTTATAGATTTTGGCATTAACAAAGCATATTGTCCTGATGGTTTTGTGACTGGTTGAACTTTTCGCGTCGAATGTTTTAGATGACTTTCACCTTGTCCTCATGGTTCTGTGATTGATTGAACTTTCCAGCATCACATGTTTCATAAAACCCTCACGTTGTCCTCATGGTTCAATGACTGGTTGAACTTTCTAGCATCGTTTGTCTCAGATGATTTTAACATTGTCCTCATGGTTCTGTGACAAGTTCAACTTTCCAGCATTGCAGGTTTCACATGACCTTCACCTTGTCCTCATGGTTCTGAGACATCATAAAATATAGTTTCACATTACACAAATTTCTGTCAAAAGTTTATAAGACGTATTAATTTATAATTTGGAAAGAAAACTGAGGACAATGTCCAACATTTTTGAATGCATCAGAATTTATAAAATTAAGCGGGTATCGAAAATCAGAGACAATGGGGGAGGATTTCCTTAAAGGAAAATTGTATACATTTATATGGTTAGTCATTAACCCAAGGAAGAAGAGGTCACTTGCATCGGTCTCACCTGGGTCGTCTCACACTGTGAACCATCATTTACGGAAGAAAATGGGCATGTCAATAGACTTGCACAACAAAAACACATGTAAAAATAAGTTTAAGTTTTCAAGGTGAAGAACAGTGATCAAGCAACAATAAGAGAATTGTTCTGGTACATTGATTTGCTGCTTTCTGTGTGTGTATATGTCCTCAGCCAGTATAGTGATATTTTCAGCAAGTTCTATATACATGATAATGAGACAGCTCTGTAAGGTTCATATTTTTTATGTCATCGAGAATCAAAGTTTCTGGGGCATGTAGTTTTTGGTCTCTCTGTCTGTTTGTCTGCAATAAACATTAACATTGGGTATACCTTTCGGATGGCAAGAGATAGGGCTTTTATATTTTGCATGTGTATTCCTTATAACAGGGCGTTTCAAATGGTACCAGTTAGATCTATATGGGACACTTTTGAAAAGTCCACTTTTTCCTACTGAAAAACACAAAAATAAACTTCTCCGACCCCGCAATTAAATAGTGCCTGCTAATACCTTAATATCAGTAGACACTAAATTAAGATGATGCAATCATAATCATAAACGAAAGTGTGTAGAAATGACATCCAGGTTACAGCAAAATGTCCACCTCGCAACGTTTCAATTTCCTCTTTAAAAAACGGGAAAATGTTTTTCGTAACGATATTTTTGTAGTATCTGGGACCGCAGAGAGTTAAGTACTAGATAACAATAAGATTAACCATCGAAATCACTAGTATAGCACCACAAGCATACATTTAACATTATGAAAAATATGCAATATTCAATCTACAAATTAAAACAGAAAGTCCTGCAATAGGATATATCATTGCAACCAAATACCTCATGACCTTGACATTGGAATGTGAACATCTGCATAAAACTGAAATATTGCTAATAACTATTGACTAATAAGTCATAGGGCTTTCATATTTTCCATGTACCGTATATTCTAAAATTTTGGTGTGTGTGTGTGTGTTTAATTTTCGATATGTTCGCGGTTGTCAATTTATCACGAAAACTTGCCACCAAAATTTGCAATGCAAATTTTACTCATCATTTAAAAGCATTTGATAAACCAGTAAGACGAAAATTATAAATAAAGGGTATCTCATAATTATGAGATAATATCTCATTATTATATTATTATATCTCATAATTTTGAGATGTTATGTCATAATCCTGAAATAATATCTCATAATTACGAGATTTTGTCTAATAGTTATGAAATAAATATTTCATAAAAATGAGATACTATCTCATAATGTGAGATATTTTTTTTCTTTATGTGGAATCAATATGCTTCCGTATAAAATAAACAAAAATATGCAAACTAAAAATAACTAAAAATGACAAAAGGGAGAAAGAAAGTTAAGTGCCAAGAGTTTCGGCTGTATGGCCTTCGACTAGGGGACTACAGGGCTGAATACTTAAGACAGGCGAAAACCTGCTGCTTAAGACTGTTTCTTAACATTAATGCCAAAAGGTCTAACATTTCCAAGAAAAATGGAAAATTTTTTGATCAAGAAACTCTCGTTGTTTTTCACCACCACAGATTATAACCCTTAATTGAACATAGGGTATTTAGTGATGTGGTTGTCCGTTCGTCTTTCCGTCTGTTCGTCCGTCCGTTACCTCTTATCCGCTACTTCTCCCGAGCCATTCAATAGATTTTCGTGGATCTTTAACACAGTTTTTATGTATGGAAAGCCAAAGTGGACAAAATAAAAAAAAAAACATTTTTCCCGGATTTGATTACCGACTTTGACATTTTCCCGGATTGAATCACTCACAGTGTGATGGGTGCTGTTAACAGAGCAGGACATGCTTACCCTTCCGGAGCACCTGATGTCACTCTCAGTTTCACTGGAGTTCACACTGTGAGTGCCTTTGTTCTGAATGTTGTGGTTTCTGGTTCTGTGCTTTGTGTCTGTCTGGCGTCATTGTTTTTGCGTCTAACGTCATTGTTTTCTGTGTTCTCGTTTTTGCCCTGTCTTTGGACTTCGATTTTTGTGCATTTCACCCCCATGTTCCTTCGGTATTCTACTGCCGTTGTTTTTTAAATATTAGAAATTATTTTTTTAGAATAAGAAATTCATTCTCTAATATAACAAATTCATTTTTTGAATATTAACAAAAATCAATTTCTAATATTTGAAATTCATTTTCTAATATCAAAATTCAATTTCTAATGTTAGAAAAAAGAATTTTTAATATCAAAATAATCATTTATTAATATGAGAAATTGTTTTTTCTAATATTAAAAAAGCAAAAAAGAAAAATGATTTCTTAATATTAGAAAATGATTTTTTAATATTAAAATGAATTTATAATATAAGAAAATAATTTGATTTTCTAATATCAAAAATTACATTTCTAATATTAAAAATGAATTTTTAATATTAGAAAATCATTTTGTAATATTAAAAATTCAATTTTTAATATTAGAAAATAAATTCGTAAAGATAATTTTTTTAATATAAGAAAAAATATATATTTTTTTAATTAATATTAAAAATGCTTTTTTATATTTAAAAACTCAATTTCTAATATTGATGATGTAATATTTGAAAATGATATAAAATCAGTTACAAGGAGTAATTAGAAATGGGATAATATTTTTTGGAAAAGAAATAGTCATTGCATAGAGCATACAATATAAATCGAGAATGTCAGGTAATTATATTTTTGTACGTACAAAGTGATTATGACATAGAACAAACTGTTTAGATCCAGTATGTCAGGTTCAGGTGATTTTTATTTCGGTACTAAAGTAATGATCATGACAAAGAAAAATGGTGCATATCCAGAATCTCGGTTAATTATAACTTGGTACTAACGTAGTGATCATAGGATAAAACAAATAGTGTATATCCTGAATGTCATGTAATTCTAACTTTTGACTTCGATTTTTGTGAATTTTACCCCTTTGTTCCTTCGGTATTCTACTTCCGTTGTTTTTTGAACTAACGTAGTGATCATGACATCAAATAAACAGATCATAGTCCAGAACATCAGGTAATTATAACTTTGATACTAATGTTTAAAAAATGGAAAAGAATAAACAGTTTAGATCTATAACAACTTAAATACTAATTTAACAATCATGGAATAGGACCAACAGTGTTAATCCGAAATATCAGGTAATTATTACACAAGCACTAATGCAATAAACAATACATTGGAAAAACAGTGCAGATCAAAAATGTCGGGTAATTATACCTTTGATACTAACGAAGTCATCATGACATAGAACAAAGTAAGTGAGAACCGAACCGTCAATCCAAAAGCGAACAATCTAAGGACAATGGCAACACCAGAAACAAAAAAGGGGGAAAAAAAGAGACACAACATGGGTACGGCACAGAAAAGAAAAATGAAGACACACACACACAAAGATGATCAACACGGACCCAATAAAAAACCATTGGTGAGATCAGGTGCACCAGTAAAGTTAGCATCTCCTGCTTCTTATAAGACACTCACCGTGTTGAACATGTTAAATCCGGTAGAAAAGTCAAATCCGGTAGAGGAAAAAACAATTAAGTTTTAAAGGGAAAGATCTGTTCTCGTTTGGGAAACAGATATCCCATAGCGGTCCACAAGATGGTGATGTCGACCGTAAAAATTCTGGAGGGATGACTTCAAGTTTCGGGTAACATACTCTTGTTGAAGTAGCCTATTTGTGAGCAACCGGGCTCTATCAAGGAAGTCACTATATCGAACACAGGCTCTTGAATAGCGAATGAGCTGGGAGAAGTAAACTCCATATGCCGGCGCTGTTGGGATGTTGCTACAAAGAAAAGGGAAGTTTACTATTGGAAAGGTGAAGTCATCGCGTTTGTCGTAGAGCTTAGGTTGGAGTCTACCTCTGTTATCAATTTCAAGGTGAAGGTCAAGGAACGAGGCTGATGTAGAAGTGTCTGTGGTATCCTTAATTTCGAGCTCTTTTAGATAGATCAAATGAAGAAAATCACAAAAGCGAGGGTTGTTTAGTGATAAAATATATTCTATATAACGGAAGCTAAAATTGAAGGATTGGGCCAGTTTTTTATCTTTATTTTGAAGAAGCCCTAGCTAGCTTCGGTGAATTCAGCTTCATAAGAGTGAAGAAACAGATCGGCTAGGAGAGGCGCACAGTTTGTGCCCATAGGAATTCCGATAATCTGTTGAAAAACAAGTCATCCAAACTGGACAAATATATTGTCGATCAGAAACTCTAACATTTTAATCACTTCTTCCTCTGTATATTTTTTCTCCGATTCGGAGTCATTTTTCACAAAGTAGGCTTGTTCTCTACCTACAACAATGTACCTATATTTTCGTTCACCGTTCTTACGTGAGAATCATCTATGAATGAAACCTTTCAGCCGAGATTTTAGTTGTTCATGAGGAATAGTAGTGTAAAGTGTGGAGAAGTCGAAAGTTTAAATGCTGTTACAGTGTGATAATGATCTAGAGTTTAAGATGTCAAGTAGATCTTTGGAGTTTTTCAAAATCCACATTTCATTTACACCACTTCTTGAAAAGCAAGTATCACAGTATTTTTGAAGGCCCTCTTTAACAGCTGCCAAGATGGAGGTTAGCAATTTAGATATAGGTTTTGTAGAGCATTTGGCAGATCCAGCGATGTATCGTTCTTTGTATGGGCATTTATGTAACTAAGGTACCCAGTACAAAGAGGGGAGATCAGTGTCTTCATCCTTGGTGGAAATCCCGAAGGAAAGTAAAACAGATTCATGGTTCTGTAATATCGCCTACAAACTGTTAAGATCCGAGAAGTCAGGTAGTTTTTTATTTGGTACTAACGTAATGATCATGACATAGAACCCCGCCATAGAACATGTAGAACCAATAGTGTAGATAGAGAATGTCCTGTAATTATTATTGGGTCCGTGTTGTTCATCTTTGTGTGAATGTGTCTTCATTTTCTTTTCTGTGTCGTACTCTTGTTGTGTCTGTTTCTCAGTTGTTTTCTATATAACCATTGTTGTTAGATTATTCGATATCGATCGACGGTTCGATTCTCACTTACTTTAGCACTAACTTAATGATCATGACATAGAACCAATAGTGTAGATACAGAATATACGGTAATTATTACTTAAACACTAACTTAATAATCATGACATTTAACAAGGACTGCAGATCCAAAATATCAGGTAATTATAACTTTTTAAGTACTAACGTAGTGATCATTACATAAAACAAAACGAATCATAGTCCAGAACATCAGGTAATAATAACTTTGGTACTAATGTAAAATCATGGAAGAGAATAAACTGTGTAGATCTAGAACGTCAGTACTAACATAACAACCAACAATGTAGATACATATCACCTAATTATTACTTCAAAACTAACGTTTTAATCATGACATTGAACAAACAGTGCAGATCAAAAATGTCGGGTTATTATATTTTTGATACTAACGTAATGATGATGGCATAGAACAAACAGTGTAGATCCAGAAGGTCAGGTTATGATAACTTTGGTGCTTACGTATAAAACGAATGACATATAACAAACAGTATAGATCCAGAATGCCAGGTAACTTTTATACCAACGTAATGTCTTGTGATCGTGACATAGAACTATCGGTGTAGATACAGAATATCAGGTAACTACAATTTTTTACTAACGTAATGACCTTGACATAGAACAAATTATAATTCCTCTGTATGTATTTTCTATATTAATTGTTTATTTGATAAATTTACTATTTTTTCACAATTGCCACAAACAATTTGCCGGTCCATAGTTTCAATGACTATTGACTGGTGATGAACTATTTACTGGTCATTTAGTAGGACGATGAACTATGTACCAATGGCGTCACTTTGATACCTTTGATGTTTGATTGCGGTAAAATAAAACACTTATTTACTGGCTATTCGAACAATAGCAAGTTAATGGTTTCCCTCGACACTTAGCTCGGGAAATAGTCGTGTCTCGGGAAACCATAAACCTGCTATTGTTCTCACATCCAGTAAATAGGTGTATACAGTGTAGATCCAGAATGTCAGCTAATTATAACTTTTGCTCTAACGTAATGATCTTGACTTAGAACTATCAGTGTAGACACAAAATGTCAGGTAATTATAAATTTTGTATTAACGTAATGAACATAGAACAAACAGTGTAGATACAGAATGTCAAGGGATTATAACTTTTGCGCTACATTTACGTAAATAAGGCACTTAATCGATAAAAATCAAATGCCATTCACGTAAATAAGTGAATTCGCACGTTGCTCTTCAACCCCAGTGCTAATTATATAAACAAATAAAATCACGGCTCATATGCATGTTCTGAAAAATAATAAGGGATATGACAAATTCTTGACTGCAGATAAAAAAAAAACAAAAATCAAAAAAATAGCCAGTTGCATAATAAACAGTATATTTTCTATGTTATGCACTTTTTGAAGGAGTAACCTCTCATCAACAGCATTAGAATCAAATATAGAAAGCCACAATCCAAAATAAGAAGAAATATTTTATAGAACAAATGGTTATGAAATGATGATTTCTCTTAAACAATTGGAGATCACGTAGCTAGAGCTTTCTGTTTATGAAGTTCCTGGTGCCATTTTGTTAACGTTGTTCTGTATAGCTTAATTTGTTTTCACTCTGTTAATTTTGTGTAATAAGAATTATTTATTACTAGTTGTGTCTTGTTGATAGTACTTTACAAATGTTGAGTTCAGAATAGTTTTTCTATGTACTTCATTAACATTTGTATGTTTATTGTTATTGTTTAATTTCTGCACAAAGAAGTCTCCTAAAAAGTGAGTTCCAACACTTCTTCAAGATCCGCCATTAAGCAATATTCGCTGTTTAATAAAGAAATTACTAACATTGATGTTTTATTAACAATAATATCAGATGTTTCTGATGTGCATGTATTTTATTTCATTTGATTTAATTTTATATTTTCTCTTTGTAAAATAAATTGCTACAAATGCTTTTTTTTATTTCATAAAATAAAAATGAAACATATAGAATAAACTTACAACTATGCGAAAAAAATAATAAAATATAGAGCCATTATTATTGCATGTATTATGTTTCTACATGTCATTAATAGGTTTTAAGGGAGCAACCATTTGATTTTCATTGACGGCTTGGATGGAGCATCATGGATATTTTTTCCTTCAATCTTAGCATCTGACTATTTTGTTCTCACTGGAAGCAATCTTGTCTTACCCCTCCCTTACCTGTGATATCAGAAAAAAAACTTCATTGTTTTTTACATCATAAATGCAATTTTTCATATCATTAGATCTAATCTCTGATATCATAATATAGCTGTGATTAGCTGTAATAAGAAATTTGAGTTTTTGATATCAGAAAATCAAAAATAGTTTTTGATATCATTAATAAGGAGTAAAACGGAACCTAAAAGACGTTTTGCACATTGAAGTGGATAGGTGTCATTTTTTTATCTCTATTTGTTATAATTTTAGGCAAAGATTTACGTCAGATATCTATAGGATTGTATCAGTATCTATGTCGTAACATCGTGGGAACAGAGAATACCGTGAAAACAAAACGATTGTGGAATAACCTAAGGGACAATATAGCTTCCTCTGATTGTAATTCTTATACTACTATTACAAGTGGCAGCTTTGGTGAGGGACTGGAGATGAAAGGTAGTGATCTTGATTTTATGTTTGTTGAAAAAGATGTCGTTGCATTCGAGGAGGTAAGAGATATTCTGTCGGATCATGATTTAATTGGCCTTTTTCAAATAATGTCAGACACAAAACCCGGATTTGTAAAATTACTATGCAACGGTAGTACAAACTTTTCTTACTTAAATCTAATGTGTGAAAAAATTTTTATTTGTCTAACTATCGATGGAAGAAAGCTTATTCATATAAATATAACCTTGATCAATTAATGCCCAGGTTTCATGGTCCATGTCTATCAGATGAAAACGATATGTTTGATTACGCATTTTGTCTTATGTGCAGATCATGGATAAGCCAAGCTACCCCGTGGATATGGAGATCAAATCATGAATGGCCAAGTTCTGAACTCAAACAACAAATCATAAAACACGGGGTTCTCTTTGTTCCTGTTGGTGTAAAAGGATCCATTAACGAGAGTATACAATGGCGGATTTCGTTTTCTGTCGGCGAAAAACTGTTGATCTATTCTTTCACTCATACACAGCTTCTGTGCTATGCTCTCATGAAAATAATGTTAAAAGACTTAATTAACAAAGATCCACATTGTGAAGATTTACTTTGTTCATATTTTATCAAAAACATTATATTTTGGCTTTCTGAAGAATTGCCGTTGTCGAATTGGAGCTCACAAAACCTCGTGACATGTTTCATGAGATGCCTAGAACGGTTGATCTATTTTGTGGAATATGGAATTTGTGTTCATTATTTTATTCCAGAGATAAACATGTTTGAGAACAGGATAGTGGGAGAAAAACGCTCTATATTACTTGATAAGTTGCGTACATTGTATTCCCAAAATTGGCAATGTGTATTATATTCTCCACAACTACAAAATTTTCGCTGCAACCGATTTTATTTCGAAGCTCATCGTTTTGACGTTTATTTTGAACAAATGGTAAATTCACATGTTATTGATCCAGCAGCGAATAGAAGTAAATACTCTAACTATGTTATTGGAATATCACAGTTGTACGGGTCTTCTTGTATTAGACGCCCAATATTACGTGTGTTGTCTCAGGCTAGTCGTAGGGAGGCACAAAAAGTACAACTAAGTACCACTTATAACAATAGGATATTATACAGACAATACAACACATGTCAATATTATCTTATGATGAATCTTTATCACGATGCTGTGTCAGGATGGTTAATGGTGGCATCAATGTTCTACCGAATGAAACAATACAAAAAAACTTTAGCGATTTTGACTTATATATCAGAAAAATGTTCACCGGAAAAGGTTTCCTACAACCACAGACTTTCTCCAGCTCAGAGCGAATTACTCAAATCGGATATTTATTCGACTTTTGGAGTAGAGAAATCATTGAATATTTTATACTTGGGAATAATCTTTTTTGAGAAACATTCAAGCTTGATTCCTGACGAACTGAAAAGAGACAATGAGGTTAAACTATTAAAGTTGGTATCGGAAGTTTATGTTCATTTCCTATCGTTTCTTTGTCACTATCATCTTCAAAATTTCAGACAGTGTATAAACTCCATCGAATGTATGAAAAATATATATCGGACTATGGACAAAGATTCGAATGTTGGGTTTCATTTTGAAACAGGATGCATCTGTTTAGGAGTAGCCTTTGAAATGATTGGTTACATCGAGCATGCTCGACAATTTTTCATTATGATTGAAAAACATTGAACACTACCCGACAGATTCAAAGTTATGGATACACATATATAATTACAATACAGAAATATATGGCTAAGACCATGTAGATTAATCCAGAAAAATGTTGAAGAGCAACTTTTTATCAACTACTCATGTAATATATATATGACTCAACATTCAACTAGCAGCAGACTGGTTGAGCAAATAAGATTTATTGATTTAATTCGTGGGTAAAACTTCACTTTTTGCAAAATTAAAGTTTTGTGCATACCTTCTTTAACAGAGATGCATTTAAGGGGCAATGGCAGGATGTCAATTGAAGAAAATAAAGACTAACCACGAACATTGCATATTTTTTACTAACTGATTCAAGCAAAAATTTTGGTTACAGAAAAGAGATTTGCACAACGTACACGCATAAGGTTACAAACAACTTCAGCAAACAACACTCCTATAAATTGGTCACAAACATGAAGAAATGACATAGAATAAGTCGCAATTTTAAAATCAAAAACGAAAAATTAGTATGCATAATAACATTCACATAAACATGTCCAGGGCAACTAAGGCAGTAACAAAATCCCATCCTAGATTTACCTTAGAAAAGGTAAAATTCGGCCAGGCCAATAATAATAAAGGGCTACCCTGAGCGTAGCATGGAACGATCGTAGCATGTCGACCTCTGATTTTTTTACAGGTTTCGTTTTAAGTGAATAGTAAAGAGTTTGACAAAGTATTTATATGGACATTAGCTGGACACAAACTAGGGAAGATAAAACTTAGCACTTTGATCCATTGAAAGAACTACGTCTAATCTGTTGACATACAAAAGAAAGCATACTGTAACAACACTTTCCGATATTTGGATGATATTTTAGCTTTAAATAATGGCGACTTCAATACGTATTATAAGGACATCTACCCTAAAAAACTTACTTTGAATAAAGCCAATTCTAATATCCATCATTGTCCGTTCTTAGACATCAATTTTGATATAACGAATGGTAAATTAGATACTAAAATTTATGATAAAAGGGACGATTTTTCTTTTCCCATAGTTAATTATCCATTTCTGGATGGCGATATTCCATTAGCGGCATCATATGGTGTTTACATATCTCAACTTGTTCGATTTGCTCGAGTATGTAATAAAGTTTGCGATTGTAATGAACGGAATCTTTTCATAACTGAAAAACTATTACATCAGGGTTTTTGTTATCATAAACTAGTTAAAACCTTTACTAAATTTTATCATCGATATAAAGACTTAGTTCATAAATACAATGCAACCTGTAAACATCTAATCAAGGCTGGCATTTCACATCCCTTATTTTATGGTAATGTTTTACATAAGAGTAAAAAATAATTAAACTCGCCTAACAAACTTATAAAACCTTTCAATCGTCTTATTCATAACGGTTATAATTACGGTATTGTCGTCAAGTCATTACGTATGGCCTTTTTTGGTATTAACATTGATTTTTTGATAGGGTCTTTCCATTTTAACTAAACACATTCTAAATTTCTAAAATCAGTATTGCATGGACACGGGTTATGTATTCCGGTATATACATGAAATCATTATGCTAAACTCCTCACAGGAAGGGATCTTGATGGAAGCTGTATACTGAGGGTACATAACTTAATTTGTCAGTTGGTAATGGGTCTGGAGCTGGCATGTCAGTTAACTGCTAGTAGTCTCTTGTGATTTCATGTTTATGTCCGTATATTTAGTTCTTTCAGTTTCATTTTTAACAATTGACTCAGTCCTGTTGCCAACTGAATTTTACTGTTGTTACGATTGTTTTTTTTTTATTTATCACATATAGGGGGAAGGTTTGGATCCAATAAAACTAGTTTAACCCCGCCGCAGCAGGTTTGCGCCTGTCCTAAGTCAGGAAATTTATTAAGCCTTTGTGTGTCCTTGTCTGTTTTCTAGTTAGTTCTCTTTATGTCTATGGGAGTCTAGGATAATGTTTATTTCGCTGAACTTGATTACTCTTTATTTAGGGGCCAACTCCGACCTGCCGTTGGGTGTGGGGTTTCCTCACCGTTCATTGAAGATCTTATGTTGGCTTTGAGTTTTTTATTACTCTCCTTTGGGTCGTTGTCTTTTTGATACATTCCCCGTTTCCCTTCTTTTTCCTGTAACAGAAATAAAAGAAAATTGTCCCTTCGAAATGCCATTTGGCCCCTTATAGCTCGGAAACTATAAGATCTACTGCAAATCCGTTGATATATTACCGAAATCGTACAACAAGAGGAAACTATAGAAAAATAATTAATAAAGAACCATAAAAGTTGACTGATATGAATTACTGATAAACTTTATCTACATCAAATGTTCAAATGTATTGTCCTCTAGCCTAAACCTATTAGATCCAAAAGTGTATCGATTGTTTTTACTGTGGGGTGGTTATCAACTGACTGGTAAGTTAACTCAGTAATATTTCGAGCTATTTTGAAATCCCTCAATTTGGAGGCAGATGACATGTGTATAACTTTCATATATAACTGTTACATGGATGTGTGAATAAAATATGCTAAAGTATAGTATAAGTAAAAAGTAGTTCGGAATGAAAAGTGAATTAGAACACTCAATATAAAATTAATCATACGCGCTCATTAAAGTTTAAACTTAAACTTTAGTTTCCGCAAAATCTATTTGACTGGTCACCCCTAACCCTAATCCTATTCTTAATCCTAACCCTGACCCTGACCCTAACTTTAACCCTATCCTTAACCTAAACCTTAACCTTTATCATAACTTTAACCTTAATCCTAACCCTTAACACTATTTGTTAGCATGTATATGTATTTGTAAAAATGGGCAAAAACGGGCAAATCTTAAAATTCTTCATATTTTAATTTTAAGTCAGATTTTGATGCAGGTTTTTTGGGGGGAATGGATCAGGGAGGGTTAATTGTAATATGTAATTATAATTAATTGTAATTAATTGAAAATAATTTCAATTACATATTGCAATTACCCCTCCCATTCCCAAAACACTGCATCAAAACCTGACTTAAAATTAAAATGTTAAGATTTTTAAGATTTGCCCGTTTTTGCCAATTTGTCACATGAACGGTACATCCGGCGTGCAATTCAGTCTTAATTCAGATTGGGCATTTCCCAAGGAGCACACTGAAAGAAATACGATAACATTCCGATAAATAATGAACATTCTATAGGCAAAATATGAAACACCTAATTTCCACCTTTTTGGTCCCTTTTCAAAAATGGGCGGAGCCTCAATAAACAAAACTAATCCCACCATTCTTTTTTTTTCGAAGGAATATTTTGCTAAAATTTCTTAAGAAATGGTCAACAGGAGCTTAAGTTAGTAACAATTAAAGCAAAAGTGTTTACAGACAACAACGACAACGAAGACGACGACCACGACAGCGCTATTCCATAATACGACGTCACAATTTTTTTCCGAGTTGAACAAATGTGTATGGATTAAGATATTACATAAAATAAATGAATAACAGTTTGCACAAAAAGCATTTTCAAAGAAGACAGACCAAAGTGTTTGACCATAAAATTTGACAATTGATGAGAGGTGTTGCTTGGAAAAGTGGGTGGATAATAAAAGTGAAAACTGTTCAGGGAAAATTTTCCAATTATTAAACTGATGAACAAAATTTAGATGGCGATAAGAAGCTGACCAAACAGATCAGGTGATGCGGCTGTCTAATGATGAGGTACCTTTAAGTTGTGAAGGGGTACTTGCAAATAACTCAATACCGAAGTTACTGGGAATTTATTTTCTGCATATGCGCATTTCGACAACTTATGTCTCTTCAGTGCAGATAAAGAAGACCATTAACTTAAAGATGTTTAAATACTGATAGAGAACAAGTAACCAATATAATCTAAATGTAAAGCCAAAATCAGCTAAGGACAGAGCTTTGCATGAGGGAGATGAATTAACAAATGAATTAATATGTAAGCATTGCTTTTAGCTAAAGAAGATTGAAACATAAGAAGATTAAAATGTTTCAGTCGCAATATAAAATAGTTATTAAAATGCGTGCTATAGGACAATGACTGGGTATCTACTAATGGTCAAATGAATAAAAAAAAGACCAAAAAATAAAAAAAAACATTACATCATCTTTACTTATTCAGTAAAAAGTTTGTTACAGAAAAGGGATTTGTACAACATATACACATTTAGTTTTAGAGCAAGATGTCATAAAAATTGGTCACAAACATATCAAAGAAAAGACATAGAATAAGTCGCAATTATAAAATCAATCACGACAAATTAGTATGCATAAAACATTTAAGTAAGGTAATCTTGTCCAAGACAACTAAGGCATTAACAAAATCTAACCCGAATTAGTGTAGCCTCAGAAGGAGTCATATTCGCTATCAGAAAGACTCCCCCAAAGAGTCTTTACTTCCCCATCATGTCTTTGTACATTTAGCTTCCAGTCTACGGGAGTAAAAAGCTTATTCATTTATTAATGATCAAGAGCTATTGTTTATTTACCATGAATATTTCAATAGAGGTGAAACTGGTAGGGATCTTTGAACAGTGAACAGTGAATAGTTAAGAGGATTGCGAAATGAAGTGACATATGTGTACGTGGATTGAATTCAATTTCTCATTATTTGAAATATATTTTATCGCATTTTCAACGCTTAAGTTTTTTCTTTATATATCGTTTTCAATTTAATAAATACGACAATGTGTAGAAACTCCATCAAAAATATGAAAATAGGTATCGAACTACTGACAGATATATGCGGTGCATGCATGTTATTTATAAAACAGGATGTCTCTCTTTAGGGGGAGCGTATGAACTAATTGGTGACATTAGGCATGCCCGACAATTTTTAGTATGATTTTAAAAAAGTGAACACCGACTCAAAGATTCAAAGTTATTGATAGACATATTATTACAATGCAAGAACATTTGCCTTTGATATTACAGCGAACATGTTGAACAGCAACCTTATTTCAACTGCTCTAGCAATATGACAAAATATTTAACTAGAACCAGACTATTTGAGCAAATACAAGTTATTGATTGAATCATGGGTAAAACTTCACTTTTTGCAATATTAAATTTATATGAAAATGATATTTTTTTTTTTTTTTTTTTTTTTTTTTTT
>MJUU01016568.1:61308-81664 GCA_002080025.1 Modiolus philippinarum | reverse complement strand
TTTTTTGTTTTTTTTTTGTTTACAAACAATGTAAATTTAATAGCCGGTGACACCAAAGCATTGATTGTAGAGGCCCATGACGGCGCGGAGACAAACAATTCGTTTAATAATCAGAGAAATAAAATCTATCAAGTCGCTTACTATCATTGTTATACTGTCTCAAGGTTTAAACATAAACTATCACTAAAGCTCGAATTTTTTATGTTTGACAGTTGACAGTAGAACTGTGATAACAAATGATTTGAAAGGATTGATACTTTATATCCATCAAGGCCTCTTGGTGACTTCAAAATGAAGAACAACAATAAATGTGTTGTTCCTTTGCTTGGATGTACTATGTACTAATGGAGACTTTGTCTCATGTACATTTACTCCATATCCTTTCATTGTTTATGTACAGGAAATATTGGAGACAAACTCAGAGTAAACATCCTTATCTAATTTCCGTTTACTTTTAAATGTTAAAAATACACCACAAGGATTTGATAATGACCATTGTAGGTGTTTCCTGTTATCTTTTTTATTCCATTTTATGAGTTCACGTACTTCCCTATATAATACAAAGTTTGGTTTCGGAATGAAAATTTTCCTTCAATATCATCAAATCTTAAAATACATTTATTCTGGTATATAAGTAGATTTTAGAATTCTTACAGACATGTGTCGTAAAATATTATCCTGTGAGATAGGATATGAAGCACAAGCAACTGAGTGTGAGCAAAAGAGCTTTATATCCTGGCGAGCATAATGATATTTTACAATACAATAGCTGTCAAAAGTCCGATGACTTGTTGATCATCTTTTTTTTTGTATTTCAGATTTGTAATTTATGAGAGGTTTCAAATTCATCCTAGCCTTTTCAGCAATTTTCCAGCTTCCTTAAACATCTTTTGTATTTTTTATCATTTAATCAGTGAAGGTTTTGTCGGTAAACAGTTTCTGAACTGATGTCCGTTTTCGAACAGCTTTCCGCTCTAATAAGAATATCGCATGTTCATTTGTTTACGACATCACGTGGTTCTTGTATCGCTTTAATATCTGATTACAACTATAGATAGCAACGTACACACTTTTTTGTTGATCGGTAGTGACTGGTGTGGTCTTTACTATCCCCCTACACGTTTGAAAATTTCTGCCAGTAGAAAGCTCAGCATTTGTTGGAATGGAGTTTTTTCAGTGTGTCTTAAATGTTCATTCTATACAACCCAAAGTTTGAATAGCACTTGCAAAAAATTGATATTAAGGTTAAATATACATTTCACCGCATGCTAAAGATCTCATTGACCGACACGTTAATTATTTAATACAATTAAGATATAAAAAAGCAAAAGAATGGCTAAATAATAACTTAAACTGTGGAAGCACTTTTATTCGTGAACATCAATTATCTTTGTTTTCATAAATATCACTATTTCATGTGTACTTTAATTCATGGTTTAGAATTCTATGTATTTAAATTCTACAGAAAATAGCATTTCACTCGGAACGTAATTTCGTAGTTTAACGCGATCACGAAAATTGGAACGCCACGAACAATAGTACTTTCAATGTACATGATACCAAACAATAGTAGATTTTTATAGGTCAATATGATGTAATATCGACATTAGAGATGCATATCGACCGAGAACAAAGCTTCAAGTCGATATGTATTTTTGGTCAATATAATATCACATTGACCTAGTACAAAGAATACAATTGTTATGTTATTGATTGAATTGATACACGTTTGATCGATACCGTATCACTGCCATTATTGTAATTATTCAGATATATAAAGGAATATATTGGGAGTATAAAAAGAACCAATTCACTCACAAACAAAGAAAAGCCCGCCGACTTTTATGATATGCATGTGAGTGTCCTGGTCCACTTTATTGTCTGATAAATTCTTTTCAAAGAGCGTTTAACTCTTATAATTCCTTTTATTTGGGGATAAGAAAATAAAGTCCTCTCTATAACCCTTTAAATAAATTGTTATCTTTTTTAACTTGATATAGTATAAAAATTAAAGCGTTGTTATGAAAAATGTAGTAATTATTGGATAATTGAAAAAAAAAAAAACAAAAAACAAAACCCAATAATTTAAAGGAAGAAAACTCCAGAAATTGATACCGGAAGTCAATGCAGAATATCATAGCAGCGCATCCTAGGATGCAAATTATATAATTAATTTTATTTTTAAGTACATAAATATCAAGATCTTCTCACATACATTTCCTACGTTTCAAAAATTGTTTTGCATACACATTAGATTGGCCATTCATATCAAAAGTGGTAAAAAACAAGAAGTTGAAGCAAACAATCAATTTGCTCACAAATATTTTTTTACTAATATGGCTATTATAATCATATACATTATGCTGCGTTCACAGTATTCAAATTGATTCCCATTCGGCGCGCATTAAACAAAGCGCATTCAGGAACCTCTCTGTATCGTTGCGTTCAGATGTAATAATCAGAAACATTTACGATACCTCTACCTGTCTTTGGACTTCGATTTTTGTGAATATCACGCCTTTGTTCCTTCGGTATTCTACTGCCGTTGTTTGATGCGAATTTACGTCCGAAAGTGGAAATAAATGAATAAAATTCTACAATTTCCTTGAATATTTTGACTAAATCATCACCCACTCTCAATTTTAAATACAACAGCAGAGGCTCTAAATGACCTTCCACGTTGTATTTATCACAATATGTACAACTCGAATGCGTTTGTTCAACTCTTGATGAAATTAATGAACCTAAGCTTACTATCAAATCCGGACATTTACAACACAGTAACAGAGCTCAAAAATAAAAAAAAATATATTAAGACGTTTTATGGAAGAATTGTATACTTGACTTCTGAATATGGCGTGACTTCCAGACAACTTATCACTAAGGGCATCACTCACCCTAATTTTTCTGGAAGTATTGCTCAAAATATACCAAGAACTGGTTAAAAAAATCCAGAAGAAAACTTGGATATAACATACAATCTCTAAAAAACAAAGAAATACTTTATTGCCAATCAAAACATCTCAAATGAAGCAGAATAACAAATAAACAATTTCAATACATTGCTCTGAATTATTGCAATGATTTCCGTAAAAAAAACAATAATAATGATAACTAGATTTGCATTTGAAAGCAATAGTCGGTGTCACCACAAGCGACCAATTCGATGATTCCATCTCATTCAAAGATTCGAAATCTACCAAGAAATCAATATTCGTTGAAATAGAACAAAGTCTAACTTTTCGCGTATTTTGGCGGACATCTTGAAAACGGAAGCCTTTTTTTCGCATAAATTTCTTTCTCTCATCTAACAGAACATGTATGCAAAATTTGAACAAATTCTGCCAAAGCAGTTTCTGAAATATTGCAATCTCAGTTTTTTAAACGTCAATTGCTATTCAAGTTGGAAAGGCGCCTATTTGAAAATTTTTTACATAAAGCATACAACTTCAAATGATGGTTTGAAAAAAAAATTCAGTTCATTCAGCCATCTCAAAATAATCGCTTGGGCAAGAATCATTGGACGAAAAGAAGAGAAGGGAACAATAATAATAATAATCAGAAAAAACGTAAAATTACAACATGTCACTCCAACTTAGTCTGGGGAAACATAAAAATAAGATAATAAAACATTACCTTAAAATCGCTGAAAGTTTACTGGCCTTTCAATGATACTCCATATATCTACTGAAATGCATAATGATTCTTGACCAAACACTATGAAAAGTGTTTTGTGTCATTTTTATTCCATAATAAATAACAAATACATATGGTTTCTGCACTGGTGTTCTACCAGCAGACTAGGTCACTTGAGCTACCGACAGAGGCAGATAAGCTGTGAACACTCATTGACCCATATTTCATAATGTCGTTTTCCCTCAGTCTTTTCATCTTAAAATAGTAGCCTTGTAGTTAATAGTCAGCCTGTTTTAAGTTTTATTCGTATGTTTATTATACTATGAAGAAAGGGATATAGAAAAAGGTATCTAGATTAAGGTTCCTATAAACCTGTTTACCCCTAACACTGTAATGTGCTTGTGCTGATATCAAGTCTGGCTGTCCCGAATTCCTATCGATTTGTCTTTTGTCTTTCATTTGATTTTCACTTTAAGTAATTTCCGTTTCTATTTTTGTAGGTTATAGCAATTTTCAGTCATCGAAAGTGTTTCCTGTTATCCTTTTTCATTTCATATAATCTTGAAAAATGCTCTTGAAACTTACACCAAGTGATATAGATTTTTCATGGTGAAAAATATCGGGAAATAACAGAAAATCTTGAAACCAGATCACTAACAATAAGTTCTAAAAATTTTTGGAAAAGATTGTGGTTATGATCCATAATGTCAGGTAATTAAATACTTTGGTACTTATTTAAAGAACAAGGACAGTAGATCCAGAATGTTAGGTAATTATAACTTTATTTATTTTTAGCCATTCACCACACATAGGGGGAGGGTTTGGATCCAAAAAAACGAGTTTAACCCCACCGCAATTTTTGCGCCTGTCCCAAGTCAGGAATATGTTGGTGATTGACTTGTCCGTGTCTTCTTATAAAATTTAAGTTTCTTGATTATTGGGTTATTGGATGTGGTTTGTTTCCATTGATCTATCCACTTTTTTTAACCTTTTGGGGCCATTTAGGACTTGCTATATGGTGTGAGATTCCTCACTGTGTTGAAAACCGTACGGTGACCCCTAGATGCTTTGTTTTGCGTCGTTTTAACCTGAATATGGGATGTTGTCTCCTTGACATTTACCCCATTTCCTTTCTTTTTCATATTTAGTACTGACGTAGTGATCAGGACTGATAACATATATGTTAAGTTATTATTGCTTTTGTACTAATGTAATGACAAACAGTGCAGATAAAGAAGTTCAGGTAAGTATAACTTTGGTAATAACGTAATGATCAAGACATGGAACAAGCAATATTGATCCAGAATGTCCAGATATAATAACTTTGGTATTAATCTAATGGTCATAAAATAGAACAAAGAGTGTAGATCCAGAAACAATGTTATTACAATTTAGTTTCTTACGTTACTATCATGACATAGAACAAACAGTGTAGATCGGAAAAACCGGGTAATTATAAATTTGGTACTTACGTAATGATCATGACATAGAACAACCAACGTATATGAAGAATATTAGGTTATTTTTTAAATTTGGTACGAAGGTAATAATCATGGAATGGCACAACAGACCATATCCGAGTTATGGTATTTAGATTAAGCAGTCATTCCCGCCCCATATGACAAGGGAATGATCTTCAAAACAGAAATTTGGATGTTATATAACGTCACATTTTCTATACTGTGACGTGTTAAAAAGTAGTCTGAGTAATCCTGATACCAAAGCTCGGATATGATCTCTTAGTGATAATCCAGAACAAAGGGTTATTATAACTTGGGCAATGACGTAATGATCATTGAGTAGATCCAGAATATCATGAGATTATATATTGGTACTAACGTAAAGATCATGACATAGAACAAAGTAGAGTAAGAATGTCAGGTAATATAACTTAGCTATTCACGGTATGATCAAGCTATATTTAATTTACTTTCTTCTATTAAATATTTGGCATATGTATACAAAGTTATAACTAGATACAAAAGATAATGTTAATTACGTTTCTCTCGACGGACATTGGTATTTTTCACAAATTATACTCCCAAATAGGCCTTTTCATGTATCAAGGTTGGGTCCCTTCTTGGACCTCATCTAACTTTATCTATTTCCACTTGAAAATTTACACAAAAATGCTATAACATATACAAAAAGAAACGGAAATCATGATATTAAATCACTAACAATGAGTAATTAGAAACGGGGTTGTATTTCTAGGAAAACGTAATGATCACGAAATAGAACATACAGTTATATCCAGAACGTTACGTAATTATAACATTAGAACCAATGTATTGATTATGACATCGAACAAACAGTGTAGATACAGAATGTCTGGTAATAAAAACTTTGGTTCTAAAGTAATGATTATGACAAAGCACAAATAGTGCAGATACAGAATGTCAGGTGATTATAATGTTGGTACTAGCTTAATGATCAGGTAATTATAATTGTAGAACTAACATAATGATCATGACCTAAAACAATCAGATCATAGTCTGGAACAACAGTTATTTATAACTTTGGTACTAATATTTAAATCTTGGAATAGAATAAACAGTATAGATCTATAACGTCACTTAATTACAACTTCAGTACAAGTGTTCTTGCCAGAAATTGAAAAGGACATTGCGCAGATCATAAAGGGGGCACTTAACTGCTTAAATCAAATCTCACGAAGGGTACTTTTATATGTAAATAGCATTTTTAAAAAGGTTAATAATTATTCGGTAATAATCAAAGGCTCATACACTCAGCTTATATAAAAAAGAAAGTTTTATTAAAACTGTATAGATAGTACACCACAGAAAGAGAAATATACAACTATATGCATATAAGTGTAGTATCTGTTAGTACTGTACTAACATAACAATCATGACATAGAACCAATATCAGATAAATATTAATTCAGCACTAACATAATAATCATGTAATTGAACAAACAGTGTAGATCCAAAATGTCGGGTAATTATATCTTTGATACTAACGAAGTGTTCATGACATAGAGCAAACTGTTTAGATCCATTATGTCAGGTAATTATTTATTTTGTACTAATGTAATAATCATGACCTAGAACAAACAGAGTAGATCGAAAATGCCAGGTAATTATAACTTTAATCTGACGTAATGATCAAGACATAGAACAATGTAGGTCTAGAAAGTCAGATAATTATTTATTTGGTACTAACGTAATGGTAATGACATAGAACAAACAATTAAGGTCCAGAATGTCAGGTAATTATTTCTTTAATTCTGACGTAATGATCTTGACATAGCGAATAGGGCAGATGTAGAATGTCGGGTAATTTTAACTTAAGTACTAACACAATGATGATGATATAGAACAAACAATGTACATCAATAATGTCAAGTAATTCTGAAGTTTTACAGTTTCTCAACCTATACACATGCTTAAATTTATCTCGTCCACCATACATTGGTGATTAATTTACAGCTACCTACGTCTTGAAAAAAGATAAAGCAACATTACTGACTACATGTATATGACATATAATGTAGTTTTTTATATAGTCTAAGAAAAATTATGTACGTCTAGACTTATTTTTAATATGATTGAAATTATTAGTGTTCGGCTTTTCATTTTACTGAGTGCCTCAGACAATCATACTTAAGAAAAAAGACAAGGTTGGAGAGTGATTATAAGGAATTGACAAAATAACGATAGTAATGTTTGATCACAGTCACAGCATATGGAACAAATTAAAGACAAATGAAATCACAGCTCTTAGGCATGTAAAGGGACCTTAAGAAGGGGACACTGCAACATGTACAAGTTCCGGACTACAGATAATAAAGTGCAAAAACACCCAGTTGCATAATAGACAATTTTTGTTATGCTGTACACTTTTCAAGGAGTGACCTTCTTAACAGCAGAATAAGAATCAAACATAGAAAGCCACAATTCAACAAGATGTGTTTGTGAAACACTATGCCCCCGGTAGCAACCATGTCTACGGTATAAATTAATGCTAAAAATTGCAATATACACTAGAAATTAAGGTTTAGTAGACATTTGTTCTAAGCTCCATTAGATCAATTCATATATAGAGTATCAAGCCTCCAGCAATCTTTATCAATGAGCTAAAAGCAAAATCTAAATTTTTACCTTTTGACCTCTGTGACGTTGACATTTCATCTTACCAAGATTAAATTTGCCCATTGGTGTTCAGCTTTATATAATCAATTTTAAGGCCAAATGTGAAGGTTCTATCACATCTTGTTGAAAGGAAATAGGCAACGTTAAAGTTTTTGTTAAAGTTTTTCAAATTTGCATTCAGTGACCTTGACCTTTGATCTTACCCTGATTTTTTGGTGCGTTTGTACTAAGCTCTATTAGTTAGATCTATTCACATATAGTATAATGACGTCTCTAGGAATTGAAATTACGGAGCTATGGCAAAATTTAAATTTTGACCTTTTGACCTCTTTGACCTTTTCCTTTGACCCGACCTTAGTGAAATTTGCACATTGATGTTCAGCTTTATATGACCAATACAGGCCAAATATGAAGGTCCTATCACATCTGGTTGAAAAGATATAGGCATTGATAGTTTTGAAACTTACACTCAGTGACCTTAACCTTTGACCTGAACAAATCTTTTTTTCGTAAATTTTTTTTCAACTTCATTAGATCTATTCACATATAGAATATCAAGTCTTTAGCGATTGTAATTATCCAGCTATAGTAAAATCTATATTTTGACATTTTGACCTCTGTGACATTGACCTTTGATCTGACCTTAGTGAAATTTGCAAAATGCTGTTCAGCTTTATATTCTAATATACAGGTCAAATATGAAGACCCTATCATATTTGCACTTAGTGACCTTGACCTTTGATCTGGGCCAAATATTTTTGGCAGATTTGTACTTAGGTTTATTAGAGCTATTCACATATAAAATATCAATCCACTAGCATTTATAATTAACGAGCTATGGCAAAATCTAGATTTTCACATTTTGACCTCCGTGACCTTGACCTTAGACCTGAGTTTAGTGAGATTTGCATAATGCTGTTAAGCTTCATATGACCAATAAACAGGCCAAATATGAAGGTCCTCTCACCTATGGTTTAAAAGATATAGGCAATGTTAAAGTTTTTGTTAAAGTTTTCAAATTTGCACTTAGTGGACCTTGACCTTTGATCTGGGCCAAATTTTTTTGGTAGATTTGTACTAAGGTCTATTAGATCTATTCACATATAAACTAGAAAAACTGTGAGCAAAGCACAGTAATAATACCCTCACACCCCCAGTTGATTACAGAAAATAAAAAATCAATCAAATCAAATTCTGAAATAGGAGGTGCACATCTTGTAACTTAATGGCTAAGTAATGTAATATCAAAGTCCATGTTTTGCTATGGGAAACCCCAAAAATCAATCATATCAAATTCTGAAATAGGAGATGCACATTTACATTATGTCATAAAGACTGTGTTAAAGTTTCATGAAAATCTATTGAGCAGTTAATGAGGAGTAGCGCATAAGAGATGAGTACCCTCTTGTGAAGTTATGGCAAAGTCCATGTTTTGCTATGGGAAGCTCCAAAAATCAATCAAATCAAATTCTGAAATAGAAGGTGCACATCTACATTATGTCATAAAGACTGTGTTAAAGTTTCATGAAAATCTGATCAGTGGTTCAGGAGGAGTAGAGGATAAGAGATGGGTACCCTCAGGTGTAACGGACGGACGGACGGAAAGACGGAAGGACGGAAGGACGGACAACCCCATCATTATATACGCCACTTTTCAAGCGTGGGGGGGGGGTATAAATATCAAGCTTCTAACATTTATAATTAACGAGCTATGATTACTTCTAGATTTTGACAATTTGACCTCTGTTACCTTAATGATAGGGGGAAATGTTTTTGTTATCAAACAATAAAGAGTAAATAGTAAAACGGTGCCTCAAAATGAAGGACTTTATTCAATTAAACTAATGATGTCGTCAACATAGTTTTGTTATGTACTTCATCTTTGCGTTTTTTTTTTTTTTTTTTTTTGTTTTGTTTTTGTTTTTTTTTAACCCTGAATCAAAAAATGTAAATAGTTCTCCCAAAAAGTTAGTTCCAACACTTTCTCCAGATCTATCATTAAGCTATATTACTAAGATTTATGTTTTATGAACCATGATATCAGATTTACGCTTTGTTTCTTTTTGCATTTATTTTGTTTTTGGTTGTTAGTTCATTTCATAGACTTTCTAGTAATTCTATATTAATTTGTTTTTGTGTGTGTGTAAAGTCAGTTTTTACACATGTTTTTGTTATTTTATATAAAAAGATGCAACCTGTTTTATAACTTTAAATGACTTATAATTATACAGAAAAAAATAATAAGATGTATTTTCTTTACTTCATGTTGAATCATTAAAAGGTATTAGCGAGCAACCATTTTATTTTCATTGATGGGTGGTAGGAACACCTGAACCTGGATATGTTTTTATTCATCTTTAACCTGACTATTTTTTCCTCACTGGAAGCAATCCTCTCTTCCCCCTCCCTTAATTTGTTCTAAAAAAAAAAACATTCTCATTTTTGACAGCAGGAATTCAATTTTTGATATCAAAAAATCTAATCTCTAATATAAAATAATGGGGCGATTTTCTGAAATCAGGATTTTTTTTTCTTTTTGTTTCATTTTTTTTTATTCATTTTTTTTATTATGTCACCCCAGACATTGTCGGGGTGACATGTTGTTATTCTACGTTTCTTCTTCTCTATTCTTATTATTATTATTATTATTATTATTATTATTATTATTATTTTTCTTCTTCCAATAATTTTTGTCCGAGCGATTATTTTTAAATGGCTGGACCAATTGATTTCAAACTTTGCACAAAGTTAGAACACCATCTGAAGTTATATGCTGTGCGTTTAAAATTTTCAAAATGGCCGCCATTTCCAAGATGGCCGCCAAAATACGTCAAAATTTCAACATTGTCGGATTTCAGCGAAAATTGATTTCTAGGTAGATTTTGACGCTGCGAATAAGGTGGAATCATGGAATCTGTTGTCTGGGGTGACATCGGCTATTGCTTGCAATTGCAAATCTAGTTATTATTATTATTCTATCAGAAAATTAAAAAAAACAGCTTTTGAGTATATTGAATTGGATATTTTTCATGTTTGTTGTGCAAACGACCTCACTGAAACCTTATCTCTATTTGTTTTAATTTTAGACCAAGATTTACGTCAGATATCTATAGGGTTGTATCAATATCTATGTCGTCACATCGTGGGAACAGAGGATACCGTGAAAACAAAAAGATTATGGAATAACTTGAGGGACAATTTAGATTCTTATGACAATACCTTAAGTGCAATTATTACAAGTGGCAGCTTTGGTGAGGGACTTGAGATGAAAGGTAGTGATCTGGATTTTATGTATGTTCAAAAACATGTTGTTGCATTCGAAGACGTAACAGATATTCCGTCGAATCTTGAATTCATTGCCTTTTTTCAAATAATGTCAGACACAAAACCCGGATTTGTTAAATTACCATGTAGCAGTAGTACAAACTGTTTTTACAAGAATTCATTGTGTGAAAAGATTGGATGTGATTTCTATCTGTCTAACTATCGTTTTAAGAAATTTTATTGTAATGAGCTTGCTCAGATGATGACGAAGTTTCATGGTCCATGTGTATCAGATGATAATGATCAATTTGATGTCGCCTTTTGCCTAAGGTGTAGTTCATGGATAAGCCAAGCCACCCCGTGGATATGGAGATCAAATTATGAATGGCCAAGCCCGATACTTAAACAACAAATCATAGAACACGGTGTTCTTTTTGTTCCTGTAGGTGTAAAAGGATCCATCGACGAAAGTATACAATGGCGGATTTCGTTTTCTGTCGGCGAGAAACTATTAATCTATTCCTTACCTCACACACAGCTTTTATGCTATGCTCTAATGAAAATTGTTCTTAAAGACTTAATAAACAATGATCCAGACTGTGAAGATTTACTCTGTTCATATTTTATCAAACCATCATATTTTGGGTTTCCGAAGAATTACCATTATTGATTTGGAGACCACATAATCTTGTGCCTTGCTTCATGCGATGTCTGGAAAGGTTGATCTATTGTGTGAAATATGGAATTTGTGTTCATTACTTTATTCCAGAGATAAACATGTTTGAAAACAGGATAGAGGGAGAAAAACGCCGTATATTACTTGACAAGTTGCTAACATTGTATTCCCAAAAGTGGCAATGTGTATTACATTCTCCACAATTACAAATTAAAATTTTCATTGCTTCCGATTTCGTCTTGATGATAATCTTTTTAACGTTTATTTTGATCAAATTGTAAATTCATTACTGGTTATTGCTCCGCCAATGGTTCAATGTAGATACAACGATATTGTTGCAATGCTACAGTCGTACAGATCTTCGCGAATAAGACGCCAAATGATTCGGCTGTGGTCTCAGATTTGTCATAAAGAAGCACAATCTGTACACCTGAGGACCACATTAAACAATAAGAAATTATACCGACAATACAAGACATGTCATAGCTATCTTATGATGAATCTTTATCACGATGCTGTGTCTGGGTGGTTAATGGTGGCATCAATGTTCTACCAAATGAAACAATACCGGAAAGCTTTAGTAATTTTGTTTTATGTATTAGAAAAGTATACACCGGAAAAAGTTTCTCGTAAAGGCAAACTTTCTCCTGATCAATGCAAATTACTCAAATCGAAGATTTTCTCGGCTTTTGGTTTAGAGAGAGCGTTGAATATTCTATACTTGGATAAAATCGTTTTTCAGGAACATTCAAACTTGAAACCAGCCGAGCTTGAAAGAGGAAATGAGGACAGACCATTGTTGTTAGTATCGGATGTTTATGTTCATTTCCTAAAGTTCCTGTGTCACTATCATTTACATGAAATGAGACAAAGCATTAACTCCATCGAAAATATGATGAAAATATTTCTGACTACTGTCACAAGTATTGGATATCATATTGATTTAGAAACAGGATGCATCTGTTAAGGAGTAGCCTTTGAATTGATTGGTGACAACGAGCTGGCCCGACAAGTATTCAGTGTACTTAAAAAACTGAACTCTTATACCAATTCGAACTTATAGAAACAATGAATGAGCAGATTGATGTAAACAAATTTACTCTTTGCAGGAATAATGTGCTTAGACAGACAATGAAAATGATTACCATCAAGACTTTTTTTACCTGCTTTTGCAGTCTGACAAAAATATATATCAGTGATGAGAGAACTAGTAACTGACTTTTTGAGCAAACAATGTTTATATTGATTGAACATCAACTTTTTTGCACCTTCTTTTTAATTCTGACAAATCTTTTACCTAGTACCAGAGTTTTTTAGCAAATACGATTTATTGGTTGAATTAGTGGGCAAAACTTGACTTTCCTCAGTTCAAACCTGATATGGTAACTATATTTTTTTTTCTTTCGAAACCAATTGGTTTTGAAAAGTGACCTTTTCAGTTTTGAATTTTAAGCTATTTTTCATGAAAAGATAAACAATCTAGCAGAAAAATAACTCGCATAGTAGTGTTCTTGCAATTGCTGTTATCCGTTGACCGACAAAAATACTAACAGAAGACAATCACAACATATAAACAACAACGAGTAAATCACAGAAAAACTTGGCATTATTATAGAATAGTCAGAATTTGGAAAGCATGATACTATATCCACATGAGAAATTCTCTCAAGAACATTTACACAATAACTAAAATATTAATGAGCATAAACTTAATCAGGCACAATATCCTGAGATAGTTTCCTTCAATAATGTAGTTCGGCAGGTTTCAAATCTCATCCAAGATTGCTACCAGCAGGGAACATAGTTTAACATTTGACACGATGGAAATACATTCTAAATTTCGGAATTCACAAGGCCAAATGCACCATGCATTGTCACAATATTCTTTAGTTGGTCACCTTTCAGAAATATCTGGCAAATCAGCACCCCATCTGCAATGTGAATGTCGGGTAATTATAATTTTAGTATCAAAATATGGACATGACCTAGAACTGATAGTGGTATATAAGGTAATCATAACTTTTGTTCTTACGTAAAAACCATGATATGGAACAACCATGTAGATTCAGAATGTCAGGTGATTATTTCTTTGGTACTAACGTAAAACAATTACATAGAACAAACAGTATAGATCCAGAATATCAGGTCATTATAACTTTGATACTAATGTAATGTTCACATTTACAGTATGAAAATATTTGTTGTGCAATGGCCACAAATAGACTGTATGAACATAATAGAAATGATGTAGTAGGCCATAATAAAAAGTAAAATAAACAAAAATATGCAAGCTAAAAATAACTAAAAATGACAAAAGAGGGGAAAGACAATTGAGTGCCCAATGTTTCGGCCGTATGGCTTTTGAGTAGGGGCTACCGGGCTGAAATACAGAGAAGGTTGTTAAAATGACGAGAGAAAGCAGACCTTATCTAATGGCGTGTCAAAGAGTCGTGCCAAATTCTGAATATTATCAACAACGAAAATAAAGCATTTGTTTGCTGTACTATACAGACATTAAATTTCAATCGCGAGTGGTATTACAGACTGTTTCTTATCATTCATGCCACACGGTCTAACAGTTCCAAGAAAATGGATATTTTTGTGTTCAGGGAATTGTTGTTTTCCCCTGCACTAGTTATACTCCGGCTTAAAAATTGGGGGATGTAAAGTGATGCGAATGTCCGTCCCTCCGTTATATCTAGGGGTACCAATCTCTAATCCACTACTCCTCCTGAACCATTGAAATGATTTTCATGAATTTTAACACAGTCTTAGTGACATAATGCAGATGTGCACCTCTTATTTCAGAATTTGATTTGATAGTTCTATTCATTTCTTGAATCAAATGGGGGAGTTCGGGGAATATTTCAGTGAGCTTTGCTCACAGTTTTCTAGTTTTTATAAGGACAGTAACATGCATGATCATTGGGCTGTTGTTGCTTCGCCGAAATATCATCTACTGGACTATCTTTTCCATTGGTTACACTCTATTTATGTTCGACAAAGCGATCACCAAATGTTCAACAAGTCTCACCAACAAAGATCGCCCTGCAGCGTTTACAGTCAATAGCATACACTACGTTCACGAAACCCTTTTTAGTTCGCACCAACGAAGATTAGGGGACGTTTGGGGGTTCCCTGGCCTCCTCGTCTACGTCCCAACCGTGTTCACGTTTTCGTCCGCGTGCTCGATTTGGTGTACATTTTTGTAACTATGAAGGGTAGGGTCATAAAAGTTTGCATACAGATGCATCTTGGGCTAAATCACAACCTTCTAGAAAATTAGGTCTTTTAACCTATATTTTCTGCTCGGTTGGCTTTCATTTAATTTTATGCTGAATTCATATCTCAGTAACTGAACAAAGAAGGACAATGTAACCTTGCGAGTGCATGCATCCTTGATGGTAGGCTACACAAAAAGATAGGTCACTTTGACCTATATTTTCCGCATGTTCAACTTTAATTCAAGTTTACGTCAAAGTTCAGATATAATTAACTGTACATGGTAGGATCATCTTACCTTGCATGTGCAGGCATCTTTGACCAGAGTTCCTCGATGGTATTCATCGTTTTAAAAAAATTTACTAATAACTAGAATAACTGTGAGCAAAGCTCACTAATAAATACCCCCGCACCCATTTAATTCCAGAAATTAAATATCAATCAAATCAAATTCTGAAATAGGAGGTGCACATCTACATTATGTAATAAAGACTGTGTTAAAGTTTTATGAAATTTTTTTCACTGGTTCAGGAGGAGTAGCGGATAAGAGATGGGTACCCACTTGTTATGTAATATCCAAATCCATGTTTTGCTATGGGAAACCCCAAAATTAATTAAATCGAATTCTGAAATAGGAGGTGCACATCTACATTGTGTTAAAGTTTTATGAAAATCTTTTCACTGGTTCAGGAGGATTAGTGGATAAGACATGGGTACCCACTTGTAACGTAATGGCTTAGTCCATGTTTTGCTATGGGAAACCCAAAAATCAATCAAATTAAATTCTGAAATAGGAGGTGCACATCTTCATTATGTCAAAAAGGCTGTGTTAAAGTTTCATGAAAATCTATTCAGTGGTTCAGGAGGAGTAGGTGATAAGAGATGGGTACCCATTTATAGTGTAATAGCCAAGTCCATGTTTTGCTTTGGGAAACCCCAAAAATCAATCAAATCAAATTCTGAAATAGGAGGTGCACATATACATTATGTCATAAAGACTGTGATAAAGTTTCATGAAAATCTTTTCAGCGGTTCAGGAGAAGTAGCGGATAATGGACGGCTACCAACTTGTAATGTAATTGCTAAGTACATTCTTTGCTATTGGAAACCCCAAAAATCAATCAAATCAAATTCTGAAATAAGAGGTGCACATCTTCAGTATGTCGTAAAGACTGTGATAGAGTTTCATGAAAATCTATACAGTGGTTCAGGAGGTGTAGCGGATAAGAGACGGCTACCAACCCAACTTGTAATGTAATGGCTAAGTACATGCTTTGCTATGGGGAACCCCAAAAATCCATCAAATCAAATTTTGAAATAGGAGGTGCACATCTCCATTATGTCATAAAGACTGTGTTAAAGTTACATGAAAATCTATTCAGTGGTTCAGGAGGAGTAGCGGATAAGAGATGGGTACCCACTTACAGTTTAATAGCCAAGTCCATGTTTTGCTATGGAAAAACCCCAAAAATCAATCAAATCAAATTTTGAAATTGGAGGTGCAAATCTCCATTATGGCATAAAGACTGTGTTAAACTTTCATGAAAATCTATTTAGCGGTCCAGGGGGAGTAGCTGATAAGAGTTGGGTACCCACTTGTAGTGTAATAGCCAAGTCAATGTTTTGCTATGGGAAACCCCAAATATTGATCAAATCAAATTCTGAAATAAGAGGTGCACATCTACATTATGTAATAAAGACTGTGTTAAAGTTTTATGAAACTCTTTTCACTCGTTCAGGTGGAGTAGCAGATAAGAGATGGGTACCCTCATATGTAACAGACGGACGGACGGACGGACGGAAAGACGGACGGAAGGACCGACAACCCCATCACAATATACCCCCACTTTTCAAGTGGGGGGTATAAAAAATCCAGATTAACTGGGACGTAACTTACATTCTTTACTTAAAAGTGGATATCGACCGGATATTCTAAACGAATCCCGCCGTGCGCGGTCCCGGCTTATGAATAGGTCCGCAGCATCCTCTGAGCTTGGAGTATGAGTCTTCCTAACAGAGGACCCCGAGGAAACCCCGGGATATAGAAATAGGACCTAGTATCTCCGGCTTGCGGGGTGTGACCCCTCCTAAACGGGGACTGACCCCGAGGGTCCCGGAATATAGAAATAGGACCCATTCCGTGGTTGTGCGGGATTAATAAATACAAAACCCATCTTTCGGATGGGATGTAAACTCAGGTCCACGTGTTGGAAGAAATGCCACGCTTCCTGCAAGTTAAAGAACCCTTGTAGCAAGCTTTTTTGAGTGGTCCGTAGGTGATCGGCTACAAGGCTAAATTCTCCGCCCTTTTCGATTTCACCCCACTTTTCCAGTGGCAGTCAGAATTTCCCGTCCCATGACCCTTTCCATACCCCAAAGTGATTATTTATTAACAAACTTGTTCTCGTCTTGATATAGCTGAAATATTGCTGAGTAGACGTTAAACAATATTCAATCAATCAATCAATCTAAACGAAGCCGTTAAATTTGCTTTGGATTCCAGTGACCTGAAGATTTTACACTTTTACTTGCCTCTCACTTATACTGTCGATGTCTACTGAAATACATGCCGACTCTTTACCAGACCATTCGGGAAGTTTTAAGTTCGATTTTTTTCTTTCATAGTGAATATTGTTTTACCAGCAGACTAGCCTCCTTGAGCTAGACGGTAGTTTAGCGGCAAGCATTCTTTTACTCTTCTTTCTAAATTACGTTTTGTCACATTCCTTTTTTCAAGATAGTGGTCATAGAGTTAGAAGTCTACCTGTATTGGGTTTTATGTGTATGTTTATTATACTGTAGGAAACGGGATAGAGAAAGGGGAGATTTAGGTACCCATAAGCCGGTTTAACCCTACCGCTAGCTTTTGCTAGTGCCGGCACCAAGTCCGGCTATCCTGAGTGCCTATAGTTATTTATGTTTGTCTGTAATCAATAANTTTTTTTTTTTTTTTTTTTTTTTTTTTTTTTTGTAGTAAAGTTCTCTTGTGGGTTGATGTTTGTGATTGTAATTTTCGGCCAATGTAGGTGTTTACTGTGATCTTACATTCAAGTTTATGTCTGAGTTCAGATATTTGTTACAGTAACTGTACATGGTAGGAACTTCTAACCTTGCATGTGCATACACCTATGTATCAGCATCCAGGCTGAATTAGGCCAATTTGATCTATATTTTCCGCTTGATTGGCTTTCATTCAAAATTAGGTTTTAGTTCATATTTCCGTATCTGAACATTGTAATTCATTTATTGCATATAGCCGGTCCTACTACTTCATTAGTTTCCAAAGTAAAAGGACAAGCAAAAACCGAGATTGCTTAGATTGTCTAGTGCCCTTGCATTTACAGGGAGTGGGAGTTAGAGGAGTACCACTGTTGAAAGAACTAGTTACAAGGTGCTGCTTTAGACTCTTCCCTTTTCCGAAGGCTGCAGAAGGAGGCAAATCCCTGAAAACTGTAGTTTTAGTTGTGTTTTTGATAATGTTCAGGATTTTTAGCTCACCTCACGAAGTAAGGGGGGCTTATGTGATACCCCTAGGGTCGGCGTCGGCGTCCGCGTCCGGTAAGGAAGAATGGTTAAGGTCCATTCCTGCTTACTGACATGCCCCACATCAACTATATTGGTATGCCTGATGCATTTGGGAAGACGACTGGATTGCATGCTTCTGATGCTGTCTCTGGCCTACATTTTACGCATGAGTGACTTGGTTAGGTAGAACGGTTAAAGTCCATTCCCGCTTACTGACATGGCGCACATCAACCATACTGGAAACAACGGCAGTAGAATACCGAAGGAACAAGGGAAGCGATGACTACAAAACTCGAAGTCCAAAGACATGGCAGAAACGGTAACAGATAAAAACAAAGACAAAACAAGGACGTGAGACAGCTACAATGCACGGAAATAAAAAGATAACATTAAGAACTAAGGCACTCATAGTGTGAACTCCCATGAAAACCGGGAGTGACATCAGGTGCTCCGGAAGGGTAAGCATGCCCTGCCCCGCTAGCGACACCCGTCACACTATCAGTAAGGCATAAAGTGTTTTGAAAGGTCTGTTTGGTAGCGGATTGGTTAATAGTATTTTCTAACCCTTAGACAAAAACCAATGTGATGCATGATAAATGTTACTTCTCTAACCCTCAAACAGTATCATGGTGGAATTTTGAAAAGCTTTTTGTAAATCTCTATAGTATGAGAACAATCACAAGAACAAATCGGTAGCACAAACATCACTCACGAAGACAAAACTAAAATGTTACAATATGATATGAAAGACGACACGAAAAACTAAAGCACTGACAGTGTGAACTCCCATAAAAACCGGGAGTGACATCAGGTGCTCCGGATGGGCAAGCATGTCCTGCTCCGCTAGCGGCACCCGTCACACTATCAGTGAGTCAATCCGGGGTTGAGTCAAATCCGGTTATGTCAAATCCGTGAAGGCGTGAAATCTAGCTGAAAATGTCCGTTTTCATTTGGGACACAGACACGTCATATCTGTCAATGATGTCATGGTGACGGCCATAGAATTTATGATACGTTTTTGGATGACAACAACAGTGCATGCTCCGAATGCTGTCTCTGACCTACATTTTACGCATGAGCGACTTTGTTAGGTAGAATGGTTAAAGTCCATTCCCGCTTACTGACATGGCGCACATCAACCATACTGGAATTTATGATACGTTTTGGAATGACAACAACAATGCATGCTTCGGATGCTGTCTCTGACCTTTATTTTACGCATGACTGAATCTGTTTAAACGAATGATTATAGTCCATTCCTGGTTATTGACATGTGCAGCATGTGACAATGCTTTGCAGCGAGGTGAGCTTAGCAGGCTGTGGCTGCTTTCTATGCTTTAAAGGAATGACACGCCATTAGGTCTGCCGTCTCTCGTCATTTTAGCAACCTTCTCTGTATTTCAGCCCGGCAGCCCCTAGTCGAAAGTCATACGGCTGAAACCCTTGGCACTTAAATTTCCTTGCTTCCTATTGTTATTGTTAGTTAACTTGTAGTTTGAATACTTTTGTGTATTCACTTGGTCGCAACAGTTCCTCGGTGGTCCCCTATCAAAATCGTGTCTGACAAGTACGCGCCCCATCCAAGATTGCCACAAGCAGTGAACATAGGTTTATAATGGACAATATGAAAAAAAAAACAAACATTGGGTCATATGAAAAACAAAGCTCTTCTTCTCGGACACCACTTGTCCCATCAGAACCAAACAAAAAAACTAGAAATACTGTAAGCATAGCTCACTAAATGATACCCCCGGTTCCCCACATAAGCTACATGGATGGCAGTGTTCAAGTTAGGCTATTGGAAATCACAAAAATTTGTCTGATCAAAATCTGAAATAGGAGGTGCACTATAACCTTACGTAATAAAGAATATCTGAAATTTTATCAAAATTCCATTCATTGGTCTAGATCGAGTTGC
>MJUU01016568.1:33916-61299 GCA_002080025.1 Modiolus philippinarum | reverse complement strand
CCCCCCCACCCCCATGACAATACATGGCTAAGTCCATGCATGGTTATGGGGAACCCACAAAATTGGTCAGATCAAAATTTAAAATAGGAAGTGCACAATGGCATCATGTAATATAGATTCTCTGAAAGTTACATCAAATCCCATTCATTGGTTTAGGAGGAGTTGCGGATTGCACACCAGTACCCCCGCCCCCATCACCATACATGGCTAAGTCCATGTATGGCTATGGGGAATCCAAAAAATTGATCAGATCAAAATTTAAAATAGAAGGTGCACAATGGCATCATGTAATTAAGATTCCTTGAAAGTTTCATCAAATTCCATTCATTGGTTTAGGAGGAGTTGCAGATTGCACACCAGTATCCCCGATCACCATACATGGCTAAGTCCATGTCTGGCTATGGGGATCCCAAAAAATTGATCAGATCAAAATTTAAAATAGCAGGTACACAATTCCTGTTTATAGCTAATGCAGCCGGCTGAGAAGCAGTTTATTCAGACTAGAGCAAACATTATATATTGTGAGATTTGGCACAAAGACACAATTAAAGAAATGATGTTTGGTCAACAATATCTAAAATGCTTAGCCAACAGATTGGCTTCAGTTTGATGCTGTATTGAACATGAATATACAGGATATACATCCAATCAAATGTTCGCTTTATAACCATTATTTCCCGTAAATAACAAATTAAAAAATACTAACTTTGTTCATAAAATACTTGTCTATGTTTATAATACTTGATGCCATCAGAGAAGCAATTTAAATACAAAGTAGTGTCAACGAAGATTTTAATTTTGGCACACATAAATAATTAAAGGTTCGATGTCGCGTCAACAATATCTAAAATTCTTAGCTGACAGATTTTGTAACCTTTTCCACACCTGTAATGGCTTCAATGTCTTTACCATTGTTTAGCCGCCTTTCTGATCGAGAATAACTTCGTCTTTATTCTCACGGGCACGAATTACGAAAGGAAATATACTGTTTATTTCTGTCTTTCCTGGTCTATTGAATTTTGGATCCCACACTTTGTTTTCTCACTTTTGAAACAGGTCAGTTCCTATTTTTAGCGGGTAAGATTTCTCTGTCTCACACCACCCCATGTGAGACAGCCTCGTGCACACTATGACGTCATGGTGAGCCGCTAAGTAATGGCCGATGGTAAGGACAACGTGGCGATCCGAAAGACGTTTTTATGAACAAAAGTGAGAAAATTAATCAAACACCGTTGAAAATGCAAGATTTAGAAATCTCAGACACCCTCGGGTAAGATTTCAATGGTTCTCAGACTCGGCAAGCCTCGTCAGAGAAATTTTGAAATCTTCCCCTTGGGTGTCTGGTTTCTTGATCTTGCCTTTTCACCGTTGTTAGATTCATATAATCCTTGGGTTGATTCTTTAATTAGACCGCCAGATACAGCTATTTAATTAGCTAGGCTATGGAATAGCCTAGCTATATAGATAGTTCTTGGGGGACGTGAGGAGTACGCTTGCGCAGTGAGGAGAACGCATGCACAGAAGACTATTGACCAATAGGAATATCAGATTCTCGAAAATCAAAATGGCGTCCAGTTTCGTCCTGATAAAACGGGGCGGGGTTTAATTTTTCTGTTTCCTTGTGGTAGTTGAAAAGTATTTTATACATTTATCATAGGTGGTACTGGGAACAGCTTTGTAGAGGATGATGGGATTGATATTGCAATATCGCTTAGCCAGATTTACAAATATAGATATGATAAAAAGAATAAAAACAGTAATGTATAAATTTAAAACCAGAAGTTAATAAAAAAAGATGAGGTATTGTGCAATTAATCAATCATATATAAATACTATAAAAGACTCTTCAATTGTGTTAAACAAAGCGTGATTGTAGTTTGTTGAGATACTTGGGCAATGGAGAACGAAAGGTGGAAAGAGATAGAATTGCGTTTTTTTTTTTTTTTTTTTTTTTTTTTTTTTTGCGGAAGAATAAAGAGCTACCGGCGTTTATTTGTGTGTGCTGTAAAAGGTTTATTATTGTATCAATTATTGTATCAATCACATTAAATTAAGAAAGTACTAACTAGGTGCATATTTATTTGTTGTCAACATGTTGTGGTCATAGCATGCTGCGCTAGAAAAACCCCTCAGTTACATTGGTTGTAAGGATTGTCTGTAAAACCTGAAACCATAGTTGAAGTATTAAATGCTCAGAATTGCTAGAAATCATTTACACAAATGCACTCCTTCAATACATGTTTACATTTTAGTTAATAAAGTTTGTCTCTGTTGAGGATTAAAAGATAAAAAAAGCAACACCCTAGGAGAATGCAAAAAACAAAAAACAAACAAAAGCGCGAAACTACTTTGAGTTGCTTTTGGCAAAAAAATGAGAGGTTTGATCGAATCAGTGACCGTTTTATCATATGTGCAGACCAATAGAAGAAATAACAAAGAAGTACCGAGAAAGGCTTACTTCAAGTATTGATTTGAGTATACAAATACATCATGAGCCACCACACCCTTGTCAATCAGACACGCAATTTTCTATCCAAGGCTATTCAATATCGTTTTTATTTCATAAAAACCATTATCCGATTTATATCATCCACTTATGTTTATAAAGTCCCCTCTTGTTTTCTAGTTCCAATAATATATAATCATTTAGCGTCAACCGACCGATTATCTATTATTATCAACGATTAATGGTTAAATGCTTAATTTTGTATGGTGTAAGGGTATTAGGGGAGTATTGACAAAATTTTGGCTATTGCTTGTATATTTTCTTACATAAAAACCATAAAATTTAAATTTTCTTTCTATTACATAAGCTATGTTTTCCGATTTTGCCATTGTCTTTGGATTACTCGTTTTGAAATGACGGTTCGGTTCTCACTTACTTTACTTAATATTTAGACACATGAAAAATATTCTATGGTTGAATTTATTTTAAAAAATGTAGTTCCATTTGTAGGAAGACCAAATAATACTTTTTTTAGGACAAGAGAAAATTTCGATTGATAATCACGGGGACTATTTTGCACGAAAAATATTTTAGGTGATTCCCGTGATAGGTAATTTAATTGTGGGTGATGTAAATGTAAACAAACCCGCTTCAGAAATAACAAGGTGAGAATCTTCCACCTATATTAAGGTTCATATTGCCTTGTTTACAAAGTGCTAATTCTATGGCAAATTCAATAGCAATTTACCCTGTATAAGTTTTATTTCAAAATCATTTGTACTTTTTGTCTGAAACGTGCACAAAAGTGAAGATCGTAAGCAAAGATTTGAGTAGTCACTCTTGTATAATTATGAAATAAAAACCTTATTTCAGTGTCTTATGAAAGCTTCTTTGCTTTATTTTAGAAGTTCTAAATGATGTTTAAGAACTGCAACTATACAAACGAGTTTAAATTTGGTATTTAAGAAAATATTACAATATAAGCATATTTTTACGGGTGATCAGCAGGAGAAAGTCAACTTCTGAGGTTGTATATCAAATTTCAAGAAAATCAAAATAATCATTTATAAAGTAAAGAAGTGAACTATAGCAAAAGCACTCGGACAGTTAAAAAATTAAATGAAGGTGCACAACCAAATACTTCAGAAAGTAAGCATTGTCTTATCTCTTGAATAAGCTTTTGGAGTCTAATCTTGTTGGTGCCGGGAAAAAATGTCAAGATTCAATACTAGATTTCTCTGGGGTTTGCTAGATTGAAACATTGTAACATCAATGATATCACATGACAACTCTCAAACATCTGGAGTGACGACATTCATAGGCAAAAGGCATATATATAATAAAAAAAATCTAGAATGTTTATAATTTCAGCGTCAAGTTCACATTCATGCTGTTCTAATTTGCGTAGAAATACTAGGGAAAAAACCAGAAAAACGACAAAAAATACGAATCAAGCAAATCATTCAAAGCATATCAAATATTGAAATATAACATAGGTCTTATAATCAAAAAATATCAAAAAACACTCGTCAAGTCTTTCTGACCCATATGAAACGAAGTTGCGCCCTTTGATTATAACCATTTTTATTCATATGGATGCCATGCGTAGAGCAGAACATGATTAACTTCGGAGAACCTTAATAATACCTCCAACTTTGTGGCGTTTACACTGTTAGTGCTTTAGTTTAGTTACGGTTTCATTCATTTTTCTTAGTCTTTGCCATGTTGTTTCCATTGGTGTTACATCTGAATTGCGTTACTGAAGAATTTTCTCCATATTTTTGCTTCGTTATTCCTTTGCCGATATATTATAAAAGTCGACTTTGAACATTAAAAAATGTAACATGTAAGTTCAATGTTGAAGGTTCAAGGTCTCTACGCCATGCCGATTAGGAGTACTGAACATTAACGGAAACTGCAAATCGTTTATGGTCAACAACCCAAAAAATATCCACCGCACAGTTGCGACCATGACCTAACAAACATTTTGCGCTTACAATTCATCGTCCCGAGTTTCCAGTAACAGAAATAGATTCCTTCCTTACTGAAAAAAGATAGGTATGCGGCCCTATCGATATTATATGTAATTCGTGAATTTTCACAGGGGATACGGGTTCCTATTCCCTGTCTGTGTTTTATATCCCCTGAGCCGTTAGGCGAAGGGGATATAGGGCACAGACAGGGAATATGAATCCGTATCCCTGTGAAGCCCGAGTAACTTTTATATTCTGCTAGAAGTATTACAATTTTTCCATTAAAAGCGTTTAAAAATTGTGATTTTGTTACCACGAGGATACGGTCTCATATACCCTGTCAAGGTAACCAATCAAATTGCAGGATTTACCTGGATATTTCACTTCAGCAGAATATAAATTTTTTATCTAACATTGCAAGCGTTCATATATGGAATACAGAAGAAATACTGCCTAGTACAAGGTATCTGATTCAAAAGGTTCTATCACCACACTGTGGTGTAAAACTAATCGTGTATCCATGTCAGAGGGCTAGGTCAATCCAATATGGATGTAACGGTGTGGTAGGGCTGATAATCTGACAGAGGAAACGCTATATATCACCTTTGTTTCTGAGATTGAAGCAGACATGGTCATGATTGTGTCAATTGTCACCCTCTGATCTTTACAGAATTGTATCTAGTGAGACACGACATTTTCTATTTAAAAAGTAAAATTTTCGCGTTTCAAAATTAAAAAAAAATACCTATCTCAAGTTGTAAAAGTCGTATCTTGCTCGATGCTATTGTGAAATTTTTATATCCAGCAAAAAAATGAAATGATATGTCCTGTAGTTTTAACAGCAGCTGCAGCGAACTAAAAAAATGAATATAATACAGCCAAAGACCTTCAAAAATAATAATATCCATAGGAATTCATGTTATTTATTTATAGCTGTAAATGGTGCATTTTTTTATTTTTGGACGATAGAATAAACATTGAAAAAATATATTTTGCTGGCTAGCCGATAGAATAGCAGCGGCTTTTAAGATTAACAGTGGATAAAATAAAGTATAAAAGTTCATTATTTGCCAATCTAGGGCCCTCAATTGGACATATGACAATACAAACATTCATGATTCAATAATAGCAAATCATACTCAAAAAACAACAATATCATTAAACATACTGATCATTTATCATAAATAATGTTTTATATATTCATTTTATTTCAATGTCATGCCAAGGCGCACCCAGACCATGTAGAAGGTATGACTATTGTAAAATAATTTTATATAAATACATAAGTTTTTGTTTATTATTTTATTTTTTAATCCATTCATTGATCACACATTAACCTGCCCGCGTCTAATGCACTAAACTAAGTTTTAGGTCAGTTTAATCACTAAAATGTTAATGCAACAGTCACCAGGGGACGTTGCCAAAAAGGTTATGATAGATCTAATTTATAGGAAATTTTGATTCTATAATACATTTCTATCAATCTAATTTACTCATTTGTTTAGTTTTTTTTTCTTTTATGATCACACATAAACCTAACCGTGTCTGATGCACTAAGCCAAGTTGGTTTAATACAAAAGTCACCAGGGGACGTTGCCAGAAAAGGTTATGAAAGATCAAATTCATTGGAAATTCTGGTTCTATGATATAGTTCTATACGTGTTTTTCAATTAACCTACCAATGTCGGGTGCACCTAACCCAGTTTATGATCAGCTAAATGCAAAAGAAATCAGGGGACGTTGCCTAGTAAGGTGTATTGACAAGGTCGGTATTAGAATTGAATTAAATAAAATTAAAATTGAATAAGGAATTAAAAAAATAATTAAGTTCATAATTTAATTATAAAGTTACATATTTAAATACACGCCTGTCCTAAGTCAGGAAATTTATTAAGCCTTTGTGTGTCTTGTCTTTTTTCTAGTTAGTTTACTTTATGTTTATAGGAGTCTAGGATGATGTTTATTTCGCAGAACTTAATTACTCTTTATTCAGGGGCCGACTCTAAACTGCCGTTGGGTGTGGGGATTTCTCACCGTTCGTTGAAGATCTTATGGTGGCTTTGAGTTGTTATACTCCCCTTTGGGTCGTTGTCTCTTTGACACATTCCCCGTTTGCCTTCTTTTTTCTATTGTACTTTGTTATATTGTAAGTGACCCTAGCATGACAGAGGTAGGTGCAAGTGAAATTACACAATAATTTTAATATCTCACAGTTTTCACAGTTCATAAATATAAAGTTAAAAATACATTAAAATATGTTCTGCCATTCTCAGCCGTTGTTTAAATGTGTACGCGACTATTTAACCAACGAGCATTGATTAAACTTCTGCGACATTTCACGTCATTTAATATTTTGCGAGTTTTTAAAGACATTTCATTGGAGAAAAGTATTCTTATTCAGATAGATCATGATTCACTCTCGACAGTAAAATTTCTATTTTAAAGGCTCACTTAAGGTCGCATTTTCAAAATCGAAATGTTACTATCTGAAGTGAAGCTTGAAATAATCTAAAACTACTCGTACCTGAAAGAGAATCGAAAATTTGTGATTCAATACAAGAATGGAAATCACCTCTGAAATATGTCGTACTCTTGAAATCACCCAAATATATATGCTTGTTCCATTTGTTTACTGTTATATAGCGATTTTAACTAGATTTAAACTGTTCAAATTCATATTTTCGGTCAACAAAAGATCATTAATGTAGTCGTCTTCAGCTTTTAAATAGGCTTATGCCACTTTTGTGCACGCTTCAAGCTTAAATCAATGGAACTTGAAAATCCTGAAATGGTCAGATCCTTTTAAAATCAAATTATCCGTAGAATGCGCATAGTTATATTTGTTTTGTTTTGTTTTGTTTTGTTTTGATTTTTGTTTGTTTGTTTGTTTGTTTGTTTGTTTTTTGTTTTTTTGTTTATTTTTTGCTTCAATTAGAAAATAAAAACGATTTTTTTATGGAACATTCCTTTTCACCAAAAATCTTTTTCCGTTTTTGCGAATTTACCCAAATTTTTTGACGAGCAGATTAGGCCCCGTGGTAAGCCATTGCCCAAAACTTCAATCGATTTATCACATCTAGATGCCCAACCAACCGATTTGAGATTTTTTTCCGATCATCAAAACACCACTAGCAGCTAGCCGCCCAGCAAGATATGGATGGTAGTTAAAGTGTATTCCTTCCCAGAAATAATGAAAACTAGAGGTTGTCGGAAACAACAGCTATCCCCGCACTCCCTGTTTGACACAAAAAAAAGTTGATATACATCCTGAGCATATAATTTCTCAATATTTTTTAAATCAAACCAATGATAGTCATTATTTTTACTAAAGGAATTCTAGGATACCTGGTTGTTAGGCACAATTCAACAGTAAGCGGTCTTTGAGACTTTCAGGAAATTTACCAAAATTGAATTCAAATATTTTTGAAACCCGATTCATCAAAATGTTTGTCCTAAACTAAGCAAACAATTTAAGTCGGTTGCTAGGTAGAATTCCAAAAAATAAGATGTCTTTAAGACATTCAGGACATTTACCAAAATTGGAATCAAATATTTTTTAAGCCAATTGTTCAAAATGTTTGTCCTAAACTATACAAACAATTTAAGTATTGTTGCTAGGAAGTAAGTGGTATTCAGGGAATTTACCAAAATTGGAATCAAATATTTTTCAAATCCAATTCATCAAAATATTTGTCCTAAACTACACAAACAATTTACATAGTAAGTATGGTTAACGTTGCTAGGCAGAATTCAAAAAAATATTACGTGGTCTTTGAGATTTTCAGGAAATTTACCAAAATTGGAATCAAGTATTTTTGAAATTCAATTGATGAAAATGTTTGTCCTAAAAAACACAAACAATTTAAGTATGGTTTCTAGGAAGATTCCAAAAAATAAGTGGTCTTTCAGACTTTCGGGAAATTTACCAAAAATGGAACCACCTTTCAGAATCCTAGAACGAATCAAGAATGTTTTTAGAATTAATTTTTTTAACAAACACTTGTCAGAATATAAGATTATATATCAACATTTTTAAAAGATATGTGTCTTTGACATTTTCAGGAAAATTACCAAAGTTGAAACCGGAATCTAAATTCTGAAAGCTTATTGCACATATGCAGACTATACAACAATTCCGCATAAAGATTTAATCCCTAGCTCCAAAAAATGAAAGAGGAGTTGGCGTCGCATGCCACATGTGTCAAAACCCACATCTTGAGGCCTTTGTCAAAATTGGCTTTTCGTTTGCACCACGATAAAGATAAAAAAAAATCTGAAAGCTTATTGCGCATTTACAAACTATATGCAAAAATTCTACAACAAAATTAAATCCCCAAATCAAAAACTGTAGGAGGAGTTCGCGTAACATGCAACATGTGTCAAATATCGACATCTTATGGCCTCTTGTTTGCATTAACACCGATATCAAAAATCCGTAAGCATATTTGCAACAGTTCTATAACAAAATTAAAACCCTGATTCAAAAAATGCAGAAGTAGTTCGCGTTACATCGTTTCGGACAAACGGCGGTGACAACAATATCCCCGAACTTTCTTCAGAAGGTGCGAGGATGAAAATACAGCATAGCTTTTCTTCCTCAGTCTTTTTGTTGCAGTATATACGACCTAAAGCGCTACAAATACATTAAATATAAATCCCCCTTTAGCTCAATAGTGTTAATATTAATTAGTGATTCCCCGTAAATGTATTGATGTATTGATTTTTGTCGCATAATGATAAAAAAAATCCGGAGTAAACACGGCTCAAAAGTCACTTATTACTGGATACCAAAATAGACCATAGGTTGTAAAGCTTAGAACCCAGTACACAGAAAGTAAGATGTAAGCTTTATCATTCAGACCCAAGACTAAAGTGTTACTGGAGGTTGATAGGCCGAAGGCAATAGTTTGGTTTTAACATTTAAGAACACAGCTACGTTGGTCGAGAAATCAGAACATTTTTTTTTCTGCAACATTGTTCATGAATAGGTCATTTGAATTCCCATATTTACAAGTTGTGAACTCATTGCAGATTTTTTTTTCTGTTACGAACGAGACTTCATGCAAAAACTAGAAAAATGGTCTTTGGCAAAACAGTGACAAATTAATTTCAACTTTCAATAGTGATAGTAATCCCAAGTTTTCATTCAGATTACAAGGACGGAAACTTAGTAAATATCAAACAGTTATTCTCAATTTCATCCTTTCTAGATCTATCACTCTTGACTGTGGTAAAATAAAACTAAAAGATAAAATTAGAGGGCTGATTTTGATTTCAATTTTCAGAAATACCAATTTCTGTTTCTTGACGTTGACGACCCTCTACCCAATTCTGCGAGTGATTAACATCACATATTTCTTTCAACTCTTGGTGACTTTAACTAACGCAATCTTGCTATCACATTCAAACTACTACAACAAGGTAATAGTTTTTAGAAATAATAAATATTTAAGAATTTTTACGGGAAATATGAACATTTTGCTTCTAAATATGGCGTGACTTGCAAACAACTTATTACAAGGGACATTTTTCATCCTCGTTTTTTATGGAAATGTTGTTAAAAAAGAAAATGACGATGAAAAAAATCAAGAAAAACTGGGACGTAACTTACTTTACTTTCTTAATGGGAAGCATCGACATTTTCTTGAGGAATCCTACAAAAATAATTTGGGTTCGAATGACCCGAGAGTTTAACATGTATACTGGCCTCTCACTGATACCGCCGATGTCTACTCAAAGACATGATTTCTTCCCAACCCCTTTGAGAAGTTTTAAGTTTGAATTTCATTCCTCAATGCAACAGTGTTTTAGTGGCAAATAAGGCGCCTTCATTTAGGAGCCAGATAAGCGATGAGCACCGTTTGCATCTAGTGTCTTTGGTCTTCCGTCTTGCTCTTCCCTTGTCTCTGGACATTGATTTATGTAATCTTGTGCTTTGATTCTTCGCTATTCTGCAGTCGTTATTTTGACGAATTCAAAAATTACGTTTTGCCTAGAAGTCTACCTGTAATTAAGTTTCATTGGTAATTTGTATAATTTTTATTTGATCTCGTGGAGCAAATATTTCTCATATTTGCCGCAAGAATATGTCAAAATATTGGCAAAAAGCATACATACTTTTTCAGTTAGCGTCTCAGTTGAATTACAAAGCAATCAACATCTACAACGCAGGTATCGATGCTTTCACAAATGAGTGGTACATTTAACGATTTCTTGGCAACTGAATTTTATATTTCAAAATTTAATTCTAGTCAATGACTTATTTAATTTGTTTGTAATACTTCAAGAATATTGTCTTCAATAAAAGACTCTCCAACGTTGAGTTGTCTGGCGATTATTGTTAACAATTTTCTCTGAATCTGAAAAAAAACTTTCATTATTCTATACTTATTAACATGATTATCATACTGTATGGATATAGAGAGTGTAGGTTTTTGGTACCCATAAATCTGTTGAATTTGCCTGTGGCATAACCAAGTTCCGCTGTCCCGAGTACTTATTGTTCTTTACGTTTGATATATGTGTTTTATTTGAGTTTTCTTTGTCGTGTCGGTGTATATTGTGGTATGGAAATTTTCAGTCATTGTAGGAGTCACCTGTTATCTTTTATCTATTTAAGTTATCTGCACTTGAAATTTACACAACGTTTTATATATAGGTCGTTTTGATCAATACCGGCGAATACCAGATCACTTATATGGACTTTTTGAAACAAAATAAGATTCTGAGAAACGGTTAATGATCATGACATAGAACATCATTGTTAACCTAGTATGTCAGGTAAATAAACCTTTGGTAGTTATTTAATGATCATGACATAGAACAAACAGTATTACTGATCTAGAATGTCAGGTTATTATGGGTAATAATTTATAATTTTGATATACGATATCAATAATCCTGAGTGGTTGGGAAAAATGCTGAAAGGTAAATAATCACTGAATAGAGGAAACAGTGTAGATTGACTATGTCTGGTGATTATAACTTTGGTGCTAATAAAATGATCGTGAAATAGAACAAACAGTGTAGATCCAGAATGTCAGGTGAATGTAACTTTAGTAGTCACAAAATAATCATGCCAGACAACCAAAAGTACAGATCAAGAAAAACAGGTAATTATGACTTAAGTACTCATTTATGATCTTGTCATAAAACATACAGTGTAGATTCATTATTTCAGATAATTATAACTTTGGTACTAATATAATGATCATGATAAAGCAAACAGTGAAGATGCAGAATGTCAAGTAATTGTAACTTTGATTACTAACGTAATGATCATGACAAAGAAAAATAGTGCAGACCGAGAATGTCGGGTAATTTTAACTTTTTTGCGAACGCAATTATGATAATACTGAGCAAACAGTGTAAATCAATAATGTCAAGTTATTTATAAATTTAACAGTTTCTTAATCTATACATATGTATGCATGTATCTAAAAACTGTCTATGTGACAAATGATGTAGTCCCAGCAAATCAATGACGTCTATCGACGTCAGATTTAGGTTGATATGTGGTCGCGACGTCAGTTTACCCAATACTGACGTCGGATCGACGTCTTAATCTAAAGACGTCTATATTTGGTCGGCTTTCGACGTTGATCCGACGTCCGTATTTTGTAGGATGCAATTCCCTCGTCAAAAAATGACCCAGAAATTACAATGAAACGACGCTGTTGATATATTATGTTGAAAAGACCTTAGTGATAGTAGTACTTGTATACTGCATCATGCATTATAATGAAAAATAAAAAGTGAATAAAAAATCTCGCGGTCAAAAATATTGCTGAAAAAAATTCTAAAAATAAATTTAATTGAAATATATTTTTTTTATAAATATCAAAATTACATGAGTAGCTGAAACAGAAAACGTTTCAAAATTTTACTTTTAAAGTTATAAATTTACGCAATGCTATTAGTTAAACTATCAATCTAAGTGTTACTATATGCAAACACATGCAAACAAAAATTATTTCCCTTTAACATAGAAAGGACGTGAGGTCAATTGTTTTTACGATCTGAATTTTTATTGATCTGCAGATAGGGGACGACCGTTTGATTCTGGGGGAGGGGGGGGGGGGGGCTGGCAGATTGGTTATAAATATTCTGTCCCTGAAAAAGTTGGAAATAAATAATCTGGCCTGCACATCCAAGAAAATAAATAATCTGACCTTAAACTTATTGGTACGATACGATTATGCTATTGAAAATAAAAATTTTTGCCGCATAGCGGCGAAAAATAAATATTCTGGTCTGCAATGTTTTGAAAATAAATAATCTTGCTCGACCAAAACTGCCAGGTCCCCCATCAGAATCAAATGGTTGTCCCCTTATACCGACAGAAAAACACTAACACAGATTTATCAAAAATAATATATTAAATCAAATTTTAATCTTAAAAATACATTATTATCTAAAATATAAAAAACAAATTGCAGATTAAAATTTTAAATTATACCTTTTCGGTATTTTTTTCTTATATTACATATGTTTGTATAACCTGCACTTATCTGATTAACAGCTTGTCTTAGAGTTGATTTCTGTGAAGAAACATCTAAGACAATCTGTCTGATTTTAACTGACAATATATCCACGTACTGTCAGTGTAAATCGAGCTCACATGGAGGGGTTAAAATCTGGTCGAACTTCGACTGTAGTACAATGTCACAGAATTAAAACAGTAATAAATATTAATGAAAATCATCGATAGTAATGCCTTCTCACGTTATGGAACGGTCGATATTCAACCACTACACAACATAAAATGAAGTTTTTTCTCAGTCGGCAACTGAATTTGTTTCCACGTCAGAAAAAGACGTCTAAAAACTTCCATTTTAAATCAAAAACCAACATCAATCCGACATCAGGATATGACGTCATTCTGACGTCAAAACGACTAATTTTGCCTGCTGGGAGTGTTTTATATAGTTTAATAAAAACTATGTATGGTGAATAAAATGATATGGAGTAAATGCACATGAGACAAAGTCTCTACAAATACATGGTAAAAAGCAAGCAAAGGAACAACGCTTTTATTCCACACTTATTTTTTGAAATGTGAATGAAATTAATAGTATTCGGCTTTTCTTTCTTGTTATTTAACGCCACAGACGGTCATCCAAAAGAAAGAAGACGAAGTGGGAGAGTTTTTAAAAGGAATTCTTACAATAACGCGATGGTTATCAAATCACAACATAAATAAGTAGCTTGTCAGGCTATTGTAATGGATTAAGCATGGTAAACTTACTTAACATACCTCTAAGCTCTTAAGCATGTTAGGGGCCTTGAGTTTTTATGAATAAAAAGAAGACATGACATACTCCGGTCTACAAATAAAAACACAGAAATACCGAGCTGCATAATAAACAATAAATTTTGTTATGCTGTGCATGTGTTTCAAGGCATAACCTCTCATCAACAGCAACAACTGGAATCACATATGGGAACCCATAATCCAAACATATTAGGAAAGATAATTTACAACCGATGGTTATGCTATAACAGATGAAGGAGATCATATAACGAATTTTTTGTTTGAGGTTCTTAGTGCCATAGATTTTGACGTTGTTCAGTTTAGCTCGATTCGTTTTGACTCTGTTAAGTTATATCTTTTTTATAATAAGAAGAACTTATAACTACTGGTGTCTTATATATAATATTTAACAAATATTTTGTTCAACATAGTTTTTCTATGTACTCCATTGCCATTTGTATGTTTGTTTTTATGACGCATTTATCACATATTTACATTTCGAGTGGTTTAATCACTGGCTTTACAATTTCAATAATTGATTCTGTGTTTAGCTACTACATATAAGTAAAAGCCCTTTGGCAATAATCAGCTGGTTTTTACCTACAATGAAATCAACTGTACTCAGTTTGTAGTCACTCTTATTTCTGTTATACTGTATGGACAGTAATAAGATTTACCCTGCCACCAGCCAATAGTGATGGATTAAGATAAGCAACAGTTGGTATTTGGAAATCAATTTATTTGTATGTATGCTTTTTTTTTAATTTAATAATTTACCCCAAAAGTCTTCGTTTCACCCCCTCTATTTTTCATAGAGAATGCATTTTCTACTTTTTACATGTACCAAGTTAATGACTATTTTATTGTTTAAATGATGGTTAGACATTACATTTATTAAATTTACATTTTTCAAATTTAAGGGTTTTTCCCTATATGGGCTTTTCGTATTAGAGAAAATGTATGCACTTTAATTATAAATTGTACATAGCTGCAGGCAATATAAGGATTATCTGTCTGACACTTTGACCGGTACGAATGAATGTATTGTCTAACAATATTTTTAAACAATAAGATAATCCCTTACTTAGTACATGGAGACAGTAGAAAAAGTGTGCTCTGTGAAAAATAGAGGGGTGAAAAGAAGACTTTTGATTGGACGAGAGAATGTAAGTATGTGATAAATGCTTATAATGTCATGTAATAATCATTATATACTATTATTACAATAAATATCCTTATTGTGCCCCGCAACGATTCTATATATACCAAAAGTCCAGCGAGTTTGTGGTGTAGTAAGGAAGGTAGAAGTCTAGTAAACGAAATGACCCTAGTTCGAATCGCACTATGGACATTGTCATTTTTCAACTTTTTTAAAACTTTATCTTTTAAAATTTTATGGATAGTAAATCGTAAAATTTTGTCCAGTCCAAAATAACTGAACTGTTCACAAAATCTGGCCTTGACAAAAACAAAAAAGTAAAAATATCCATTGTTCTAACTGGGGTGAGATTGCTGGGGTGATCCGACTCAGATCACCCTAGTTAGAAGAAAGGAACTTGGATGTAATGGGTTAGAACTTTCCCATCAAGTGAAGGTACGAACACTCTTCGATTCCTAACAATAACGGATGGCTAACAATACACAACTTAAACTCTAAATTCATTTTTATTCAAATAGAAAAAGTGCCATTTCACAGAAAACAATGACATAGTTATCTAAGGCCTGTTTCACACTGCGCCACGATCATGAAGACCTTACTACGACCTGCAAGATTTTAAGGTCGAGGCGAGGTCGTGGTACATTCGGCAAAATTTTGACATTTCTACGATGTAACCTCGACCAAACTACGATCATGCCATGAACCGACTACGAACTCATTACGACCAAGCGACGACTTCACTACGACCATTAAGTCCGTACTGCGACCTTACCACGACTATCCCGACTGCATCACGACTTTACTACGCTACCACCACGACGAAACCACGATTCTATCACGACGCTTCTAGATTTTACTACGATTCTACGGCGATGTCACCCTAATCTTGACCACAACTGACATAAATACTTTGCAACAAACAACTTATCTTTTTTCCCAAAATTTCACTGATTGCAACAACATTCAACTCAAATCGTCAAAACTTATGAGAGGGCGTGGTAGGAGAGAGGCATTTTACTGTAATAGCTCAAATATTATAGGAGACAATATTTGAAGTTTCAGGGACAAAAATTCTATCATTCTTTTCATCGAATACAATTCTGCTCTGTTCTGTTTTGTTCTTTGATAGAACAAATGATTAGTAAAATAAATTTGTACGATCCTAACGGTTTTTGTGCATGCTAATTCTTTATTTCTTATTCATTTACAGTGATGCGCTGATTGACAAAGTAGGGATGGCCTAAAATACTTTTTTGCAATTGTTTTTTTCGCATTCGGGTAGTTAAAATATTTACCTCACGATATCAAAGAAAACTCATACAAATTATTGATAAACTGTATTCGTTTTCGTTTTCTTAATAGTACATGAAACTAATAAATTAAACTTTATTTAAAATGCCCTTTTATGCCCTATAGGGTTGATGCCATGAACACAAACCAAATTGCATGTAATTAACGTATGCAGTACAGAAGTCTGGTTTCCGTTAGCTATGAAATATGATTGCTTGGTCAAGGAAACTATCGACAATGGTTGCTTGGTCGGTGAGAATGATATATTGCATATCACGACCCCCTGCAAAAAAGCTCTTGGTTTCGTATCCCAATTTTTACAGTCGATTGCTTATACCAATTGTGACAAATTAAATATGCTGCAGTGTTTACAAGTCGATATATTATCCACATTATGGTACGATTATTGCATGATGTCTGTAAAATCGTGATAAAGTCGGTATGAACTAGTACTTAGGTCTTATATATCGTAGTTCAATCGTAATGTGATCGTGGCAGGAACGCAGAACAGTCGTAGGAGCATCGGTACGGTCGTTATGAGATCGTAGTAGAATCGGAATGGTCGTAATGAGATCGTAGTGACATCGTACTGTGATCGCAGTTCAGTCTTCTCAACTGGAATCCAACGATCCTACTATGATGCAACTACGATCATAAAGACCTTAGCACGACCTTTCCACGACCTTACCACGACTCTTCTGCGACCTAACTACGACCAAATTTGACCACGACTGCACTACGATTTTTTTTAGCATGTTCCAAGTTGTTCCACGACCTTCACGACCATGAAGTCCTTTCTACGATCCTACTACGACCTTACTGCGACGGCCCCGATGGCACCAAGATCTTAATATTTATCACAGTCGTAGTGCGGTCGTGGACTAGTGTGATGGGGGTATAAATATGAACAGTGTTCAGGATGGATGCGACATCAGATAAATAATCAAATGATTAACACTTATCGTGTGGGGTCAATAACCGGAACTGTTCGATTGTATTTAAATGCCGAAACCGAGGAGACGGCGAAATTAGTCATCGTAATGGCCTATACTTTACAAATATTGAGTTCAGAATAATTTTGCCATGTACTTCATATACATTGATTTGTTTGTTTTTGTTTAAATTCTGAATAAAGTTTTTCAAAAAAGTTAGTTCCAACACTTCTTCTAGATCCAACTTTAAGCTATATATGTTGTGCAATTAAGAATTAAATGTCTATTGCTAACATTGATGTTTTATTAAACATAATACCAGATGTTTCTGAAATGCGTATTTCTATTAATTTGTTTTTGTTCTGTTTTTTATTTCATTGACTTTTATTTTATATTTTGCTGCGTAAAGTAAGTTTTCACAAATGTTTTTAATATTTAAAAAAACTGTTACTTGCATGACTTATAATTATACGAAAAAAAATAAAGATCAGCTATTCCATGTTTTTTATTTCCCTCATGTTGAATCATTAAAAAGGTATTAGCGAGCAACGATTTGACTTTCATTGTGGGTTTGGAAGGAGCATCTGATCCTGGATATCTGTTCCTTCCTTATCTTAGGGCCTGACTATTTTGTCTTCAGTGGAAGCAATCTTGTCTTTCCCCCTCCCTTAATTTTCATATCAGAAAAACATTCATAGTTTTTTACATTAGAAATACAATTTTTTTTTCATATCAAAAAATGAAATCTCTGATATCAAAGAATAGTTGTCATTTGCTGAAATAAGAAATTCAAAGTTCTGATATCAGAAAATCCAAATAGTTTTTAATATCAGAAATAAGGAATAAAACGGAACCTAATACATGTTTTGTACGTTGAAGTGGATAGATGTTATTTTGTTGTTGTTCAGATGAGCTCTGTAAACCTTATCTCTATTTGTTATAATTTCAGGCCATGATTTACGTCAGGTATCTATAGGGTTGTATCAGTATCTGTGTCGTCACATCGTGGGAACAGAGGATACCGTGAAAACAAAACGATGATGGAATAACCTGAGGGACAATTTAGCTTCTTTTATTCTAAATCCGGCACAATTATAACAAGTGGCAGTTTTGGTGAGGGACTTGAGATGAAAAGTAGTGAACTGGATTTTATGCATGTTCAAAAACATGTCGTTGTATTTGAGGAGGTAACATATATTCCGTCGAATCATGATTTCATTGGATTTTTTCAAATAATGTCAGACACAAAACCGGATTTGTTAAGTTACTATGCAGCAGTAGTACAAACTTATCTTACAAGAATTTCATGTGGAAGTGATTTTTATATGTCTATCTATCGTTTTAAGAATTTTTATTCATATTACAGTAGGCTTGGTCAAATGATGACTTAGTTTCATGATCCATGTCTATCAGATGAAAAGATAAGCATGATGCCGCATTTTGTGTACGGTGTTTTTCATGGATAAGCCAAGCTACTCCGTAGATATGGAGATCAAATCATGAAACTTAAACAACAAATCATAGATCGCGGGTCTCTTTTTGTCCCTGTAGGTGTAAAAGGAGCCATCAACGAAAGTATGCACTGGCGGATTTCGTTTTCTGTCTGCAAAAGACTGTTGGTGTATTATTTTAATCAAACAGAGCTTTTATGTTATGCTCTGATAAAAATTGTTCTTAAAGACTTAATTAATAATGATCCACAGTGTGAAGAATTACTCTGTTCATATTTCGTTAAAACATAATGTTCTGGGTTTCTGAAGAGTTACCGTTATTGTTCTGGAGACCACATAATCTTGTACCTTGTTTCATGCGATGCCTAGAACGGGTGATCTATCGTGTGAAATATGGAATTTGTGTTCATTACTTTATTCCGGAGAACAACATGTTTGAGAACAGGATAGAGGGAGAAAAACGCCGAATATTACTTGACAACTTGCGTGTATTGTTTTCCCAAAAATGGCAAAGTGTATTATATTCTCCACAGTTACATAATTTTTGTCACAACCGATTTCTTTTCGAAGCATTTGTTTTTGACGATTGTTCATTCACGCCTTATGCATCCACCAGTGATTAGCTGTAATTATAATAATGTCATTACAATGATACAGTCGTACAGGTCTTTGTGTATAAGACACCCAATGATTCGTTTGTTGTCTCAGATTTGTCATCAAGGGGCACAATCATATATACACCTGAGTACTACATATAACAATAAGAAATCATACAGACAATACAAGGCATGTCATAGCTATCTTATTATGAATCTTTATCACGATGCTGTGTCTGGTTGGTTGATGGTGGCGTCAATGTTCTACCAAATGAAACAATATCGGTAAGCTTTTGTAATTTTGTCTTATGTATTAGAAAAGTGTACACCAGAGAAGGTTTATCACAACGACACACTTTCTCCGGTTCAGTGCGAATTACATAAATCGGAAATTTTCTCGACTATTGGCATAGAGAAAGCAATGAATATTCTATACTTGGATGCAATCTATTTGAAGAAACATTCAACAATGATTCCTCACGAACTGGAAGGAGAAAAATGAAGTCAAACCATTATATTACGGTTAGTATCCGAAGTTTATATTCACTTCCTATCGTTCCTTTGTCACTATCATTTACATGATATGAGACAGTGCTTTTACTCAATCGAAAATATGAAAAATATATATCGGACTACTGACAGATATGTGATATATGAGATTGATTTAGAAACAGGATGCCTCTGTTTAGGAGTAGCATGTGAATTAATTTGTGACACTGGGGGGGGGGTATGGGGCAGAGAATTATCAAGAATGATTAAAAAACTGAAATCTTATCTACCCATTCATGCTTAAAGACAATCAATAAACAGGTGGATACAAACAAATCTTTTTTGCTTGAATATTGTGCTTAGATAAACAATGAAAGACTTTTTTTCATCTGCTCTTGCAGTCTGACAAAAATATATGTCAGTGATGAGAGAACTAGGAACAGACTTTTTGAGCAAACAATGAACAGCAACTTTTTTGCACCTTGTCTGGCATTCTGTCAGAACTTTTAACTAATAGCAGAGCATTTTGAGCGTATACTAGTGAGATTTATTGGTTGGATAAGTGGGTAAAACTTGACTTTCTCCAATTCTAAATTTACGATTTTTTTTTCTTTCGAAACACATTGGTTTCAAAAGTGACCTTTTCAGCTTTCAATTTTAAGCTTTTTTCATGAAAAGATATACAACGTAGCTTACAACATTGAATCCTATTTGAAAAAACACGCAGAGGTTTCTCCTCTGAAACTACTGGCCCATTTATAACAAACATTGAAAGGATATGGAGTAAATGCACATACGACAAAGTCTTTGTAAGCACATTGTAGACCTAACCAAACGCTTTTATTTTTGGTCTTCATCATGAAGTGACAACGAGGCCTTCAAAATGGGCTATGCATCATACCTCACAACAAGTTCAAGACGGCTCCTAATATCGGTTTGAGCAAAATTCATTGATTGATGTCGAACAACGCTTCATCCATGTTATCTTTGCTTTTGGTAAGGGATGCGGGATCGTCAATATAACGAAAAATAACTATCTACGTGGTTTTACAATCGCTGTCATTCGTTGACAGACACAAATACTAACAGAAGACAATCACAATATATAAACAATAACAGGGCACTCTTCGAGTCAATCGCAGGAAAATTTGGCATTATGAAATAGTCATATGTTGGAAAGTATGATAGTATATCAACATGAGAAATTCTCTCACGAACAATTAACAATAACTAAAATATTTAGGAGCATAATCTTAATTAGGTACACTGTCCTTAGATGGATTCCTTTAATAATGTAGTTCGGCAAGTTTCAAATCTCATCCAAGATTGCTACCAGAAGGGAACATAGTTTATGTCACAATATTCTTTAGGTGGCCACCTTTCAGAAATATATCTCCCAGATCAGCACCCTTATCCGCAATGTGAATGTCGGGTAATTATAACTTTAGTACCAACATAATGGACATGACCTAGAACTGACAGTGGGGATCCATTAAATAAGGAGATCATAACTTTGGTACTAACATAAAAACCATGATATAGAATAAAGCATATATATCCAGAATATCAGGTAATTATAACTTTGATACTAATGTAATGTTCACATATACAATATGAATATATTTGTTGTGCAATGGCCACAAATAGACTGTATGAACATAATAGAAATGGTATAATAGGACACAATAAAAAATAAAATAAACAAAAATATGCAAGCTAAAAATAACCAAACATGACAATAGGGGAAAGAATGTTGAGTGCCCAATGTTTCAGCCGTATGGCTTTCGAGTAGAGGCTATCGGCCTGAAATACAGAGAAGGATGTTAAAATAACGAGAGAAGGCAGACCTTATCTGATGGCGTGTCACAGATATTACCAGTAAAAATCGTGCCAAAAACCTAAACATTATCAAAAACGAAAATAAAATATTTGTTTTTGGTACTATATCGACTTTAAATTTCAAAGACGGAGTGGTATTATCAACGGCTTTAGACTGTTTCTTATCATTCATGCCAAACGGTCTAACTGTTCCAAGAAAATGGAAATTTTTGTGTTCAGGAAACTGTTGTTGTTTGCCACCCGCACTAGTTATACTAAGGCTTGAAAAGTGGGGGATATATAGTGATGGGATTTTTCGTCCGTCCGTCCGTCCGTTATATCTGAGGGTACCCATCTCTTATCCGCCACTCCTCCTGAACTACTGAATAGATTTTCATGAAACTTTAACACAGTCTTTGTGACATAATGCAGATGTAACCTCCTATCTCAGAATTGATTAGATTAAATTTTGAGCTTTTCCATCGCAAAACATGGACTTTGGCGTTACACTGCAAGTTGATACCCATCTCTTTTCCGCTACTCCTTCCCAAAAAGTATATAGATTTTCATGAAACTTTAGAAAATTCTTTATGACATAATGTAGCTGTGCACCTCTTACTTTCAGAATTTGATTTTATTGAGTTTTGGGTTTTCCACTTGCAAAACATGGACTTTGCCATTACATTGCAAGTGGGTACCCATCTCCTATCCGCTACTCCTCCTGCACGATTTAATAAATTTACATGAAACTTTAACAGTCTTTGTAACATAATTTAGATGTGCAGCTTCTATTTTAGAATATGACTTGATTGAATTGTAGGGTTTCAATAGGAAAAACTGAATTATATCCTTTCACTGCAAGTAGGTACCCATCTCTTGTCCGCTACTCCTCCTGAACCACAGAATATACTTTTCATGAAACTTAAACACAGTCTTTGTTGCATAATGTAGATGTGCACCTCGTGTTTCAAAAATTTGATTTGAACGAATTTTGAGGTTGAGTATAGCAAAACATTGACTTTAAAATTACACTGAAAGTCGGTACCCATCTCTCATGTGCTACTCCTCCTGAACCACTGAATAAATGTTCATGAAACTTTATCACAGTCTTTGTGACATAATGTAGATGTGCACTTCCTATTTTAGATTTTGACTTGATTGCATTTTGGGATTCCCATAGCAAAATACCGACTTTGCCCATACATTGCAATGGGTACCCATCTCTTATCCGCTTCTCCTCCTGAACCACTGAATAGATTTTCAGGAAACTTTTTGCAGTCATTTTGACATAATATAGATGTGCACCTCCTATTTCAGAATTTTATTTGATTGAATTTTAGGGTTTTCCATAGCCAAACATGGATTTTGCCTTTACATTGCAAATGGTACCGATCTCTTATCCACTACTCTCCCTAAAACATTGAATAAATTCTCATGAAACTATAACACAGTCTTAATGACATAATGCAGATATGCACCTCTTTTTTTAGAATTTGATTTGATAGATTTATACATTTCTTGAATCAAATGGGGGAGGTTTGTGCACAGTTTTTGCTAGTTTGTATAAGGACGGTTACATGCATATTCAGTATGCTGTGGTTGCCTCGCCGAAAATGTTCACTTACTGGGCTATCTTTTCCATTGGCTACGCTCTATCTATGTTCGAAACAGCGATCACCAAATCTTCAACATGTCTCACCAACATAGATTGCCTTGCAGCGTGTACAGTCAACAGCATACACTACGTTCATGAAGCCCCTTTTAGTTCGCCTCAACGAAGTACCTCCGGCCTCCTCGTCTACGTTTACTTCCGTGTCCGCGTCCTCGTCTACAATTAGTGTATATCTTGGTAACTATGAAGAGTAGGGTCATAACTGTTTGCATACAGATGCATCTTGGGCAAAATCACAGCCTCCTAGAAAATTAGGTCTCTTTGACCTATATTTTCCGCTTGCTTGGCTTTCATTTAATTTAAGGTCCGAGATCATATCTCAGTAACTAAACAAGATAGGACAATGTAACCTTGCATGTGCATTCATCTTTGATGGTAGGTTATCAACCAGACAAAAGTAGGTCACTTTGACCTATATTTTCGCATGATCGACTTTTATTCAAGTTTATGTCCAAGTTCAGATCTAAGTGACTGTACATGGTAAGATCATCTAATCTTGCATGTGCAGGCATCTTTGACGAGAGGTCCCTGGGGGTATTCATCGTTTTAAAGTTTTATAGAATTCTGCTGTTTTTATCAAAATTTTAACTCCTCAGAAATACTACGGCTTCATTCCGTGTATAGCACTCGGTAGATGTCCTACTAGATTTGGCTTCCTATTTTGGTGGTGTGTCAGCATCCAGGCAAAATTAAGTCACTTTGACCTACATTTTCTGCATGATCGACTTACATTCAAGTTTACGTCTGAGTTCAGAACTTCGGTACTCTACATGGTTGGATCATCTAACCTTGCATGTCCATACACCTTTGTTGTATATCATCATCCAGGCAGAATTAGGTCACTTTGATCTATTCCGCTTGATTGGCTTTCATTCAGTTTAGGTCTTAGTTCATGTCTCAGTAAGTGTACATGGTAGGATCATCTAACCTTGCATGTGTATACATCTTTGTTTGTACGTCAGCATCCAGGCAAAATAAAGTTACTTTGACCTACAATTTCCGCTTGACTGACTAACATTCAAATTTTTGTAAGTGTTCAGATATCAGTCTCTGTACACGGCAAAATCATCCTTACTTTTGTGTGCATGTGTAACGGTTTATATTCTCCGCCGTGAAAAAAACTTGCAAAGGAACAAATTTGATAGCTCGCCCAGTGAAATAATCTCCAGCTGGAAAGTATTTACTGCTCACCTGGTGAAATAATCTCCAGGCGGAATAAATCTCATAGATATATCAATAACATTTGTTCCAGTTGGATCATATTTCACAGGATACTATTTTGGTTTACACATGCATCAGGCATGGTAGGTCAGCACCCTGGCAAAATTTGGTTGCAGTGTCCATGTGCCATAGCGAGGCGAACTTTGTAATCGTTGAATACCTATGTTTTAGTTTGAAAACATTAGCCGGTCCTACTACTTCATCAGTTTCCAAAGTAAAAGGACAAACAAAAAACGAGATTGCTTACATTGTCTAGTGCCTTTGTATGTACAGTGAGAGGGAGTTAGAAGAGAAGCACTCTTGAAAGAACTAATTACAAGGTGCTGTTTTAGACTCTTCCCTTTTCTGAAGGCTACAATGGGAGGCGAATCCTGGAAAACAGAAGTTTTATTTTTGTTTTTGATAATGTTCAGGATTTTTAAAGGGGAATGACACGCCATTAGGTCTGCCGTCTCTCGTCATTTTTAATATCAACAACCTTCTCTGAATTTCAGCCCGGTAGCCCCCTAGTCGAAGGTCATACGGCTGAAACGCTGGGCACTTAAATTTCCTTGCTCCCTATTGTCATTTTAGGTTATTTTTTAGTTTGAATACTTTGTGTATCACTTGGTCGCAATAGTTCTTGGGAGGTCCCCTTTCAAAATCGTGTCTGACAATTACGGACCGAATCCAAGATGGCCACTAGCAGTGAACATAGTTTAATAATAGACCATACGAAAAAAATCAAACATTGGGTCCTATGAAAAACAAAGCTCTTCTTCTCGGACACTACATGTCCAATAAGAATAAAAGAAAAAAACATGAGTAATATAAACATCCAGTAAGGGTTGCAAGAGGCGTTTATTCCTTGCAACTTGACCTGATGTGAATTACTGATTCATGTATCGGATTGATGATTGTGAGAAGGAAAATATTGCTTTTAAACGTAAATATCTGCAAGAATCAGTGAACCCAATGTCATAAGTCATTCAACAGGAACAGACCTATTTCTTGGATAAAATGGAAGCGCTAAACAACATATAAACAAGACCGCAACTTTCCATGTGTTCTTTTTGATAGGAAGAATATCAGCATGAGAAAGTTTCTGTTAACAGTTGTGCTTTATGTCTGTTTACTGTTTTATCGAGAAGACGCCTGTAAGCTTAATGCTGCTTTTCGTGTATTTTTCTCCACCACGACAATCTTGATTACTAAGTATGTAGTTTGTATGAAACTGAGACATATCCAAGACGTTTTATGTGTGTAAATTATGCTTTCCCGAGAAAAACAGATATACGAAGTGGCATTAAAAAGACATCAATTTAATAATATCTACAAATACAGACTATGTAAAATGCGAACCCCTTTTCAATGATTGAATTATGTTATTTCTTATAAAATTGCAAGAAAAGCTCACTTGACCTGTAGATTTTTAACGAAAACTGTAAAAGGCGTCAGATTAAAACGTGAATAATATATTTCAGACGCGCATGTTCCAATTAGCGGAAACTGTCACCACAAACAGTTAGATTAGACTCCATTAAATAGGCCTTTCCTGATTCAGGCTCTTATCCCTTCAGGGGCATCATTTAGCATCAGTGTAACACTTGAAAATTTACACAAAAACTATGTCAGTATGTCAATGTAAATATAAATACCGGAAAATAAACGGAAATATTAATATTAAATCACCTACAAAGAGTAATTAGAAACGGGATAATATATTTGGAAAGCGAAATAATCATTGCATAGAGCATAGAGTATGAATCGAGAATGTCAGGTAATTATAACTTAGCACTAACGTCATAGTCATACCATAAAACAAACAGCACAGATCCAAAATGTCGGGTAATTATAGCTTAGGTGCTAAAGTACTTAGCATAGCATAGAACAAACAGTGTAGATCCAGAATGTCATGTAATTATAACGTCTGTACTAACGTAGTGGTCATGACTTAAACAAACAGATCATAGTCCAGAACATCAGGTAATTATTTCTTTGGTACTCATATAAACGTTATAGAATAGAATAAACAGTGTAGATCTATAACGTCAGTTAATTACAACTTCAGTACTAACATAACAATCATGACATTAAACAGACAGTGCAGATTCAAAATGTCAAGCAATTATAACTTAAGCATTTACGTAACAATCATGCCATAAGCGAAACAGCGCAGTTCCAATATGTCGGGTATTTATATCTTTGGTACTAACGTACTGGTCATGACATAGAACAAACAATGTAGATCCAGAATTAAGCAATAATTCACGAGAGCGTGGATATAAGGCGATTTTACCACGGGTTTTGCCCTTTATTGCCATTATCTTACCCTGAGCGTAAGCGAGGGGTAAAATATAGGCATAAAGGGCAAACATGTGGTAAAATCATCATATATTCACGCTCCCGTGATTTTTTTCGATTCTATTATTACACTTACATTGTACAGAATAGATGAATTCGACTTTGTATTCGTAGGTGAAACAGCCATTTTAACCTGTAAAGTATGACGTTTTGTTTTATGACGCTGCAAAACCTGTCGTCAAACTGTCTATGACGTACTCAAAAATACCGTCGATTTTCATAACAATACCCAGGAGTATATGCGGATTTTATCCCAGTTGGACACAAGGCGAGTAAAGGACGTCATATTAGAATTTCAGGAAACTATACCTTTGGTACTATCGTATTGATTATGACATAGCAAAATGGTACAGATCCAGAATCTCGGGCAATTATAACTTTGAAATTAACGTAATAGACATGACATTGAACAAACATTGCAGATCCAAAATGTCACGTAATTATATCTTCGATACTAACGATGTCATCATGACAAAGAACAAATTGTTTAGATCCATTATGTCAGGTAATTATTGATATGGTACTAATGTAATGATCATGACATAGAACAAACAGTGCAGATCCAAAATGTCAGGTAATTATATCTTCGATATTAACGAAGTCTCATGACAAAGAACAAACTGTTTAGATCCATTATGTCAGGTAATTATTAATTTGGTACTAATGTAATGATCATGACATAGAACAAACAGTGCAGATCCAAAATGTCAGGTAATTATATCTTCGATACCAACGAAGTC
>MJUU01016568.1:11501-33773 GCA_002080025.1 Modiolus philippinarum | reverse complement strand
AGGTAATTATATCTTCGATACCAACGAAGTCTCATGACAAAGAACAAACTATTTAGATCCATTATGTCAGGTAATTATTGATTTGGTACTAATGTAATGATCATGACATAGAACAAACAGTGTAGATCGAAAATGTCAGGTAATTATAACTTTAATTCTGACGTAATGATCCTGACATAGAACAAATAGTGTAGCTACAGAATGTCCGGTTATTATTACTTTAATACTAAAGTAGTGATCATGCCACAGAACAAACAATGTAGGTCCAGAAAGTCAGGTAATTATTTGGTACTAACGTAATTATCATTACATAGAACAAACATAGTAGATTGAAAGTGTCAGGTAATTATTTCTTTAATTCTGATGTAATGATCATGACATAGTGAAATAGTGCAGATCTATTATGTCAAGTGATTTCAATTTTGGTACTAACGTAATGGTGATGAAATAGAACAAACAATGTAAACCTATAATGTCAAGTAATTTCTAGTGCTGCTGATGAGGAATTAATTTCCGAAATGGCCATACAGCTCATTAAAATTATTGCAGTTGGAGTTAACATATGTGTTATGATCTCATGTTCATTTACTCCATATCCTTTCGTAAAATATTAGTTGAACAGTTTCTCAACCACTACACATGTATACATTTACATTGATGAATATTTTACAGCTACTGTCGTCTAATATGTATAAAAGGTAAAATACCGATACTGACTACATGTATATGACATAATCTAAGAAAAATTACGTATGACTAGACTTATTTTAAATGTGACAGAAATAAAAACGTAAGAAAAAAGACGAAATTGGAGAGTGTTAAGAGGAATTGACAAACTAACGATAGTCCAATCACAGTCACAGCATATGGAACTAGTTTTACAGACAAGTGAAATCACATCTCTTAGGCATGTTAGGGACCTTAAGTTCTGATAAATAGTAAGAAAACATGACAACATTTGCAAATTCCATACTATAGATAACAAAGTACAAAAATACCCAGTTGATTAATAGTAGAAAATTTTTGTTATGCTGTACACATGTTTCAAGGATCTTTTTAACAGTAGAATTAAAATCAAACATGGAAGGCCACAATTCAAAAAGCCAAAGCGATAATTTACAACCAGTTGTTGTGTGATTAACATTTTCTATATTTCCTGATATCAGAAATATATGTTCTTATATAAAAAAAATCGCATTTTTTATATAAAAAATCAAGACTGTTTTCTTATATCATAAATTTGTTTGTTTTTTTACATCAGAAAATGGAAATTGTTTTTTTTATATCAGAAATCCGAGTTTTTTTTATATCAAAAGTTATATTTTTTTCATATGAGAAAATGATTTTTTTTTCTTTTTTATAGTAGAAAATGATTTTTTATATCAGAAAATAATTTTTTGATATCAGTAAATGATTTTTGATATCAGAAAATGAGTTTTTGAAATAAAAAAATTCGTTTTTTTTATATACAGAAATTCGGTTATTTGATATCAAAAATATGCTTGGTATCAAAAAATAAAGAGTTTATAGTAAAACGGCGCTTCAAAATGAAGGACTTATTCCCATTATACTAATGTTGTCGTCAACATAGTTTTGTTATGAACTTCATTGCCATTTTTGTTCGTTCGTTCGTTTGTTTGTTTGTTTTTGTTTTGTTTGGTTTTATTCAAACATCTTATCTCTAATATCAAAAACTAGTGGCGATTTTTTGAAATCAGAAATTCTATTTCTTTTTATTTTATTTTATTATTATTTTTGGGGGATATCAGAACATTACAAAAAAACGTTTTTGAGTATATTGATTTGGATAGTTTTAATCTTTGTTGTGCAAACGAGCTCACTAAACCTTATCTCTATTTGTTTTAATTTTAGGCCAAGAATTACGTCAGATATCTATAGGGTTCTATCAGTATCTATTTTGTCACTTCGTGGGAACAGAGGATACAGTTAAAACAAAAAGACTGGAATAACCTGAGGGACAATTTAGCTTCTTATCATTCTAGCCTCGGCACAGTTATTACAAGTGGCAGTTTTGGGGAGGGACTTGAGATGAAAGGTAGTGATTTGGATTTTATGTTTGTTGAAAAAGATGTCATTGCATTCGAGGAGGTAGGAGATATTCCATCGGAACATGAATTTATTGGCCTTTTTCAAATAATGTCAGACACAAAACCCGGATTTGTTAAATTACTATGCAACAGTAGTAAAAACTTTTTTTACTTGAATTTAATGTGTGAAAAAATTAGAAGTGATTTTTATATGTCAAACTATCGTTTTAAGAAAGCTCTTTTATATAAATCTAAGCTTGATCAAGTAATGCCCAGGTTTCATGGTCCATGTCTATCTGATGAAAACGACATTTTTGATGCTGCATTTTGTCTAAGGTGTAGTTCATGGATAAGCCAATCTACTCAGTGGATATGGAGATCAAATAACTAAAAACCGAAGTTACTGAATGGCCAAGTTCAACACTTAAACAACAAATCATAGAACACGGGGTTCTTTTTGTTCCTGTAGGTGTAAAAGGATCCATCAACGAAAGTATACAATGGCGGATATCGTTTTTTGTTGGCGAAAAACTGTTGATCTATTCTTTTACTCACACACAGCTTCTGTGCTATGCTCTAATGAAAATTGTTATTAAATACATAATGAATAATGATCCAGACTTTGAAGATTTAATTTGTTCATATTTTATCAAGAACATCATATTTTGGCTTTCTGAAGAGTTACCGATATTGATTTGGAGACCACATAATCTTGTGCCTTGCTTCATGAGATGTCTGGAACGGTTGATCTATTGTGTTGAATATGGAATCTTTCTTCATTACTTTATTTCAGAGAACAATATGTTCTAGAACAGGATAGATGGAGAAAACGCAGTATATTACTTGACATGTTGTATGCATTGTATTCCCAAATTTGGCAATGTGTATTATATTCTCAACAATTACAAAATTTTCATCGCAACCGATTTCGATCCGAAGGTGATCTTTTTGACGTTTACTTTGCGCAGATTGTAAATTCATTCCTTATTATTCCGATAATGACTGAATGTAAACAAAATTATGTTATTGCAATGTTGCAGTCGTAAAGGTCTTCGTGTATAAGACGCCAAATAATTCGTTTGTTGTCACAGATTTCCCATAACGAGGCGCAATCTGTACAACTAAGTACGAAATATAACAATAAGAAATTATACAGACAATACAAAACATATCATAGCTATCTTATGATGAATCTTTATCACGATGCCGTTTCTGGCTGATTAATGGTGGCATCAATGACAAATGAAACAATACCGAAAAGCTTTAGTAATTTTGTCTTACTTAATAGAAAAATATACCCCGGAAAACGTTTCTTACAAAGGCAAACTTTCTACTGTTCAATTCGAATTGCTCAAATCGTAGATTTTCTCAACTATTGGCCTAGAGAAAGCATTGAATATTTTATACTTGAGCAATCGTTTTTAAGTATCATTCAAGTTTGATTCCTCACGAACTGAAGTCAAACCATTGTGGTTAGTATCGGAAGTTTATGTTCATTTCCTTTCGTTCCTATGTCACTATCATTTACATCATATAAGAGAGTGTGTTAACTGCATCCAAAATATGAACAATATATATTGGATTCCTGACAGATATGTGATAGATGAAATTATTGATTTGAAAACAGGATGTCTCTGTTAAGGGGTAGCCTTTGAATTAATTGGTTACAACGAGGGGGGCCGAGAATCATTCGGTATAATTTAAACTGCTCTCTTACCTGCCTATTCAAACTTATTGGGACAATGAATAAGTAGCTTGATACAAACAAATTTCTTTTTTTTGTATGAATATTGTGCTTAGAGAGACAATGCAGATTAAAATCAAGACTTTTTTTCAACCTGCTTTTGCAGTCTGACAAAAAGATGTGTTATTGATGAGATAATTAGTTACAGACTTTTTGAACAAACAATATTTATTTTGACTGAATAGCAACTTTTTTTGCACCTTTTCTTGCATTCTGACAAAACTTTCAACTAGTGGCAGAGCTTTTGGAGCAAATAAGATTTATTGGTTGATTAAGTGGATAAAACTTTACGTTCTCCATTTATATGGTAACGGTATTTTTTCTTTTCGAAAACCATTGGATTTGAAAAGTGACCATTTCACTTTTCAATTTTAGATATTTTTCATGAAAAGATATACAAACTAGCTTTTCTCTAATTTCTGTCCTGTTTTCACGTTTCCTGAGCGGTTGGAGAAAAATGTTTCTCTTCTCTAGAGAGAATTTTGTTCTCGGCAAATGATTGGATGAAATTCAATTATGACGTCAAATATGTTTGCCGTTTTCCGACTTTACCATTGTGACGTCATGAAAAAGGCGACCATGCCTGATGACGTCACTTCAAAAGAACACATTTATTTCGGATCATCAGAAAAGGGGGGTCATGTTTTTGTTAAAAATCTCCTCGAAATCATTAGAGAAATAAAATCCACAACCGTATCTCGTGGGAAACGACACATTTCTACACTCTCGATAGTTAAATTTTCAAATATTTTAAACGCTCGGCAAGCTTCGCGTTTAAAACAATTGAAAATTTAACTATCTCTAGTGTAGAAATGTCGTTTCTCACTCGATGCGATTGTGGATTCTTTATATAACATGCAGAGATCTTCTCCTATTTATGACAAACATTGAAAGGATATCGAGCAAATGTACATAAGACAAAGCCTCTACAAATACATTGTAGGGCTTATCAAAGCTTTTATTGTTCTCCATCTTGAAGTCACCATAAGGCCTTCAAAAATTAACTATGTATCATACCTTATAGCAAGTTCAAGACGCTCCCTATTATCTGTTGGAGCGAAATGCACTCATGTCGAACAACACTTCCTCCAGGTTATCTTTGCTTTTGGTCATGTATGTGAGAACGTGAATATACAGAAAAATAACTCGCAAAATTGCACTTCATCCATAAAACATAACTGATATTAAACCTGTTCGAAAACGCATTTGGATGTATTTTTTTCTTAAACTACTTAAGTGAATCGTATGGAAGCATTCAAACCGTATGGAATCACTCAAGTTCTCTCAAACCGCTCGGCCATTGTAATTGTTGTTGCTGTTGTTGTTGTGTAGATTCCTCCACTTCCTGGAAAACCGTAGTTCCAATAAATTATCGGTTCCACATCAATACCCCTATATATCACACACTTGAAAGCGATTTTAAAAGAATTTAAAAGAAATCTAAGCAGTAACCAGTGATTTAAGGGCAGAGTTTCATTCGCAAAATATGCTCTGAATTTCCCAAAAGTAAACATTTTAAGGACTTGTAAAGAGAAAATATGAAAGTAAGACGGAAAATCTTTAAATTCCATACCGAATCTGATATAACTGAAGAACTACATGTAATATAGGATATTTTGCTTCGTGGACTTTATCACGGACAGTATCAGGTGAGCCCGTTTTTACAAATTTATAAAAAGAATTCTATGATAAATTGAAATAAGCTGAAATTTCTATTTTAGCACAATCAGCTAATTGGAATAATTTAATTGTATTCTTCATTGGATGTATAAAGCTACGCGTACGAGCAAAGCAAAAATAGTTACAAAAAATTATATCAGTATAGCAATCCACACGTGACGCCTTCACCGTGACCCGATAATTTCATGATAGTGGAAAGATGTGTCTATGTAACTCCTCCTACGGGCTTTAAGATAGAAAATATTTATTTTGTACTGATTGTGCATATATCAAAGACAAGGAAAAACTGTGATTGCATTGGCTCTCACTGACAACCTGATTTTCAGACATTTTTATACGTTGTGTTTGTAAATAATACCATTTATGTTTCCTCTGTTCTCTTTTGTGTATGACTTAAATAAACTTAGTGAGCATGCTCTAATATCCCACTCTTGTACATATTGGATAATTTTGAATTATTGAACAGAAGGGGTGTCAATAGGGTGTTTTTAACAGGCTAGAAATCTTTTTTTCCCCAAAACATCCAGCTGAAAATGCCCAAAACACATAAGCATAATTTTAGGCTCAGAGACTGAGCTTGTATCGCTCACCTGTCAAAATGCTGAACAGCAGAGGTTTTGCTGTTCAGAATGGTGGCAATTTTTAAAGTAAAATCGGAAGGAAATGGGCAATCCTTATAAAAGACCTTCCATACAGCATTCCTGAAAAGTTTGGTTGAATTTGCTTCAGTGGTTTCAGAGGAGTTGATAAAAATGATGTTTATCCAAAAGGGTCTAATGTTAGTTCCGCCCTGACAGTCATATTTTTTTTGTCAGAAAGGAACCAAATGAGCAATCACTGTAAAAGACTGTCCATATATCATTCCTGTAAAGTCTAGTTGAGTTTGCATCAATGGTCCCAAAAAGAAATAGAATAGAAATAGAATCAAAAATTTAATGTTTCAGTTTGTGGCCATGTTTTTTGTCAGATGGGAGCCAAATGAGCAATCTTTGTAAAGGGCTTTTCATATGTCATTCCTGTAAAGTTTGGCTGTATTTGTTTCAGAGGTTTCAGAGGAGTTGATGAAAATGATGTTTTTCCAATAGGGTCAAATGTTAAATAAAAGTTCCACCCTGACGGCTATGTTTTTTGTCCGAAAGGAACCAAATTAGCAATCTCTGTAAATGACCTTCCATATATCATTCCTGTTTAGTCAAGTTGAATTTGCTCCAATAGTTCCAGAGGCGTTGACGAAAATGATGTTTTCCCTTCGGGTTCAATGTTAAATATAAGTTCCGTGCTGACGGTCATGTTTCTGTCGGATCGGAATGAAATAAGCAATCTTTTTAAAGGACCTTACATACATCCTTGCTGTAAAGTTTGGTTGAATTTGCTTCAAGGGATTTGTGGAGTTGGGGAAAATGATTTTTTTCTAATAGGAGCCAATGTTAAATAATGTAGATGTGCACCTCTATTTCAGAATTTTATTTGATTGAATATTGGGGTTTCCAATAGCAAAACATGGACTTTGGCCTTACACGGCAATTGGGTACCCATCTCTCTTCCGCTACTCCTCCTGAACCAGATATTACATTTCATAACATAATGTAGATGTACACTTCTTTTTTTCAGAATGTGATTTGATTGAATTTTGGGGTTTCCAAAAGCAAAACATTGACTTCGCCCTCACACTGCAAGTGGGTATCCATCTCTTATCCGCTACTCCTCCTGAACCACTGTATAGATTTTCATGTCAATTTAATAGTCTTTATGACATAATTTAGATGTACACCTCCCATTTCAGAATTTGATATGATTGAATTTTAGGGTTTCCCATAACACAACATTGGCTTCCCCAGTATACTGCAAGTGGGTACCCATCTCTTATCCACTGCTCCTTCTGAACCATTGAATAGATTTTCATGAAACGTTTTACAGTCTTTATGACATAATGTAGATGTGCAACTCCTATTTCAGAATTTGATTCGATTGAATTTCGGGATTTCCCATTGCAAAACATGGACTTTGCCATTACATTGCAAGTGGGTACCGATCCATTATCCACTACCCCTCCTGAACAATTGAATATATTTGCATGAAACTTTTACACAGTCTTAGTTGCATAATGCAGATGTGCACCTCCTATTTTAGAATTTGATTTGATGGATTAATTCATTTCTGGAATTAAATGGGGAGCTGGAGGCATATGTCAGTGAGCTTTGCACACAGTTTTTCTAGTTTGTATGAGCACGGTTGAATGCATATCCAGTATGCTGTGGTTGCCTCGCCGAAAATGTTCACTGACTGGGTCATCTTTTCCCTTTCCGACGCTCTATTAATCTTCGACAAAGCGATCACCAAATGACAATAGTCCGTGGGCTGGAAACACTTTCCGTGCACCCCCCCCCCACTTCCGAACCAGACCGGTTTTTTTCAGTCCTTCTATGTCCCCTCTTCAAAATAAAACATGTTAACACGAACATAACCTGCACGCATAGACAATATAGGGCCACTTTTATAGTACACCCGAAAAATTATTGTATTTTCGTTTTAGCATAAGTTTCATCTTTTAAGCTCCATAACTTTTTACAGATAAGTAATATGTACTGATGGAAGAATTGGCTGAAATACCGGGATATATAAGATATAAAAGACATATTCATGAGGTTGCTATGGAAATAAAGTTGGAACGTAATAAAAGAAAAAAGATGGAGGATATGAAAGACGTCATACTAAGACCATCGCAACTAGAATTATGGCAGATTGTTCAAGAAGACCCGGATGATAGAAAAATAATTTGGTACTATGATGAAAAAGGTAGAATGGGAAAGACATGGATGGCTAAATATTTACACGTAACAATGGATGCAATGGTGGTTGGCAACGGAAAGAGTGCAGATATAAAGTTTTTTTTTATACGGGACAGAAGATAGTGGTATTTGATTACACTAGAAGTCAGATGGAACATATTAATTATGAAGTGGTGGAATCAATAAAGAATGGGATGATGTTTAGTTCAAAGTATGAATGCTTACAGAAACTATATGACATACCGCATGTGATTGTAATGGCTAATTTTGAATGGCCAGATGGAAAATTTAGTGATGATAGAAAAAAACAAATAAAATTAAGGCAATTGTAAAATGTGTTAGTTATTTATGAAAAAGTTAGAGGGGTTCCGAATGGAGTAAATGAAAATGAGATTTTGTATATGTTTAGAGGTGAGGGTAATATTCAGTGCTCACGAGGTGTTGCTTCAATATTACCAGACACCTCTTTCCATGTTCCAGTCTCATTTGCATTTACTCCATTCGGAACACCTCGGCCTTTTTCATTAATAAGAATAGTAATTTTTTTTTATATTTTATTTTATAACAAATCAAGCAACACTACATTATTATCTAGTCTATCTTTTGAAAGTTTTGTATAATCCGGTCCACGATTACTAAATACCACTACATGTCCTTTTCCTGAATAATATTTTTGATAACATTCATATTTACTATTAAACATTAATTTGTTCTTTACTTGCTCAATCACTTCATAGTTAATAAATTCCTGTTGACTCCTGCATAAATCGAATATCACAATCCTTTGTCCTTGATAAAAATATTTTATATCTGCACTTTTTCCATTATTGAAATAACATGCTCCATGTTTTGCTACTAGATATTTAGCCATCCATGTTTTACCTCTGCCACCTTCTTCATCTACGATCCAACATATTCCTCTATCATCTTGTTCAGGTTCTAAGTAATTCATTAAGTTTTTTGCCATTCTCTTAATGTAACGTTCTGATATTCTTTTCGAGTTGCCTCCCTTTCATGATCCATTTTTACTTGTTGTGCTGACATTCTTATGGCTTTTCTATTATGTAGATATCCTGGAATTTCATTTAATTCCTCTTCTGTAGCGCCATCTAGTATCATATCAACACACCTTTTTAAATCATTTCTCTGTCCCACTTTCTCGATTGTACCAGATCATCTTTACTGCAATATGTTCTGTTTTGTTTACCTGAACCTTTGGCACAATCCCAGCATGCCTTGTCATCTATTTTTTTACAGCTCCAAATCTCATTGGTTTGCCGAAATTAATATATCCTTGCAAATGTGGTGTACCAGATTCTCCAACCTCCTTTCCAATGATTTGGTATTTACATTCTATTTGTTGAAACTTGTCGTAGGCTTCTTGAGTCCAATTGTTCAATGTATAACACCAACGCCTTGCTCGAGACATTTCGAAGTGTGCTTTGTTCCAATGTTCCACTCCTTATATACCCTTTTTTTGTTTTGGTTTTTCCGGTTTTTCCTTCATTTTGATTGGTTGAAACAATATTCGGTTTAGTCTATCATCCCATAAGCCTTTGTACTATCTCAATGGAATAGTATGGTGAGAACCAAATAATAGATTTATCAAATCGCATAATAGCAAGTGGAACGCGCAGGCATACGTTTGGGTACTTTACGCCAATTTCATGATCTGGGGATACAAAAAATCTACCCCTACCCCTGCAAAAAATTGCGAAAATGTGGATTTTAGGCTGTCAATTCCTTTCAGATGAACAACCCTCGTCATTTGATCTAGTTTTTATGGCTTACTTATCAATTGTGATACAATGTTGGAAAATAGAACCTTTAAAGTCCATACAATTTTGATTTTCGGTATGAAATTTTTGAAAAATTGAATTTTTCGGAAGTTTCGATTTTTCACAATTTCGACTTTTTGACTTAAGGGTCGTGAAAATCCGAATATATATTTAATAATTGCCGATGCAATAATAATTTATGATATGTTAGCAACAAATTATACGCAAAAATTTTAGTTTCAGACATATTATAGGTTCATAAATGTCAAAATTAGCACCCCTCACCCTACAAATTAAGAGAAAATTTGAAATATTCAGGCTCTAAATGGTAAAAATATAATGTTTAATGGGAATTCTAGCTTGTATTTCACTACAACTGACATGCAGTAGATCATTTAAGTAGATGAAAACTTTTCAAAAGGTCTCATTTTGACTCTTCTGTCCGAATTTGTATGAAAAATGGGAATTTTCCGTTTTTCAGAATTTCTGCTGTTTTGTCTTTGAGATGCAAATACTTCATGAAATTGATATATAACTTGCAAATGTTGATTAAATATCGTTTCATCATATCGAAGCAATTAGAAAGTATGCTATTAAGCCTTTTAGACTAACTACAGTCTCATAACTTACAAACATATTACCCCTTACCACACATATTCAACACAATTTATTTCATTTTATTCAGCTTGAAAAGCTTTTAACATTGTATAAAGGTCCATTGACATATCATTTTCAAACACTAAAAACACACAGAGCCTCACATTTATCAAAAATAAGATCACGCGTCCGGTTTATGGGGAGTTATTCAGCGATTTAACTTTGAATTTCGGAAAATTATTAAGTACTGAAAATTCCCATTTTTCACGATAATCGTCCAAAATATTAAATTTTACACATATTTTGGTGTCGAAATTACATATTATGATGTATCAAATGCATCTTTTGCAAAGAAAGTAAAACATTAGTATGCTTTGATCATTTATATGTACAGACGGTCATATTTTGGAGATTTTTAAGTTTAATTTTGTTGGGGTAGGGGTAGAATTTTTAGTATTTAGAGACAAATTGAACACTCCTTATTTTTCTAAACAGTTTTTTTTTAATAACATATGTATCGGTTAAGACAATAAATTGGCATATCTGCAGATATATCCTCCAGATTTACCACATATAACGATTTAAAAGTTAATTTTGGACAAATCTGAAATGCTAAAACTTTCCATTTTTCATCAAGTTTGGACAAAATATTGAGTTTAAGCTGACAACTGGGATTTGAAATACCAAATCATGATAGCAACTTTGTTATATGCAACGCAGAATTTGAGTGTGGTGGTTATTTTTATCCCAACATAGACAAAAATAGTGACAATTTTAGGGGAAATGTGTTGGGATAGGGGTAAGATTTTTTGTATCTAGAGTCACATTCAACACCCCTTGTTTTTCTAAACAATGTTTTAAGACATCTTATGTATCGCTTAGAACAATTAATTGGCATATCTGTAGATATATTCTACAAATTTGATTATATATTGCGATATAACATTGAACTATGGACAAATCTGAAATGTTGAAAATTCCCATTTTTCATCAATTAGAGGAGAAATATTGAGTTGTAGTCGACCAATGGATGTATTTAGAATCACATATAACACTCCTTGTTTTTCTAAACAATGTTTAAAGACAATTTATGTATTGCTTAGGACAATTAAATGGCAAATCTGCAGATATATTCTACACATTTGACATATATTGCGATTTAACGATAAATACGGACAAATCTGAAATGTTGAAAATTCCCATTTTTCATCAATTTTGGGAGAAATATTGAGTTTTTGTAGACCAATGGCTGTTGAAATACCATATTCTGATGTTATTCATGCATTAATGTCATATTCAACACATGTTTTGCGTGTTCTGGTTATTTTTATGTGAACATAGACAAAAAATTGACAATTTCAGGGAAAATTTGTTGGAGTAGGGGTAAGATTTTCTGTAATCAGAGTCACATTTAACACTCCTTGTTTTTCTTAGCAATGTTTTAAGACACCAAATGTGTCGCTTGGTACAATTAATTGCCATAGTTACAGAAATATCCTCCAGATTTGGAATATATAACGATATAACAGTGGACTTTGGACAATTCTGAAATGTTGAAAATTCCCATTTTTCACCAATATCGGGCAAAATATTGAGTTTAAATCAACAAATGGCTGTTAAAATATAAAATCATAATATAATTTATGCATCATTGTCCTATACAACACACATCTGGTTATTTTTATGCGAAAATAGACAAAAAATTGACAATGTTAGAGTAAATTTGTTGGGGTAGGGGTAGTTTTATTGATATATGATGTATATATTACCTAAAAACGGCTATTATTTGTTATGGTTGAAAAGCTAATATAATAAGCTTTCATTTGATACCTTTTTAAATGATATTTATTTACTTAAAAATAATACTAGGCAAAAGAAAGAAAAAACTTATTCAAAAACGAAATTATTCAAAGGTCCCTGTATTTGGTATATTTGAAAATAAAATTTTGCTCATTTAAAATATGTTAACATTGTCTTAACCTATTTTATATTGAAGAAAATAGATTGAAAAGCTAAAAACAATTTTCAGAATAGGGAATTGATATGCACTTCGGGTTACCTAGACCATCAAACCTACGCAATTTTAATGAAAATATCAGCTTTTTCGTCAATATTTCATTGGGGTAGGGGTACGTTTAATTGCGATATGGAACGTATTATGCATAGAAATCTTAAAAACTTGGGTTCTTTGTGAAGCTTATATAATAAGAAATCTTTTGATACCTCGTTTTTATAATTTGAAGGCATTTTGTCATCATTTTGAAGCAACTGAAAGAAAACTTGAACGAAAAACGAAATTTTCCAAAATTTCGGTAGGTGGGTCTAAAAATGGGTCAAATTCCACAAGTGCGTGCAAGTTATGCTCGTGTTAACATGTTTTATTTTTAAGAGGGGATGTATGCGGACTTAAAAAAAATGAGTGGGGTTCGGAAGTGGGGGGGGGGTGCACGGGGGGTTATTCCAGCCCATGGACAACAAGTCTCACCGACATAAATTGCCCTGCAGAGTTTTTAGCCAACAGCATACACTGCGTTTATGAAACCCTTTTTAGTTCGCCTAAACGAAGTTAAGGAGGAATAATGGAGTACCTCCGGCGTCTGCGTCTACGTCTGAGTCCGTGTCCTTGTCTACGTCCGCGTCCGCATCCAGGTGTATATCTTGGTAACTATGAAGGGAAGGGTCATAAAATTTTGCATACAGATGCATCTTGGGCTAACTTATAGCATCTTTAAAAATTAGGTCTTTTTTCCTATATTTCCCGTTTGAATAATTTTCATTTAGTCCCCAGTTTATATCTCAGTAACTGTATATGGTAGGATCATCTAACCTTGCAACTGCATGCATCTTTGGCCAGAGGCCCCGAGAGTATTCACCAGTCCAATAGTCAGACTTATCTGACATGAATATTTACCTTGCGTTTTATAGAAATTTACCATTTTTATCACAATTCTAACTCTCGTTAAAAATACTACGGTTTCATTCCGTGTATGGTACTCGGTAGATGCCCCTAGTACTATATTTGACTTCTTATTTTAGTGGTGTGTCAGTATCGAGGCAAAATTGTGTCACTTTAACCTATATTTTTCTGATAATAGACTTACAACTTACATTCAAGTGTACGTCTGAGTTTGGATCTAAGTAACTGTACATAGTTGGATCGTCTAACCCTGTATGTGCATGCATCTTTAGTGGTTGGTCAGCATCCTGGCAAATTAAGGTAACCTTGACCTTCTACCAAAGCTTGACTAACAAGTTTCTGTCAGTGGTTAGTCTCTTGACATGAGAGATCATCTAAACTTTTGTATGCATGCATAGGGGATGGCAAGGCAGCATCCTGTCAATATAAGGTTGCTGTGTCCATGTGCCGTAACGAGGCGACCTTTGTAATCGTTGATTACCTATGTTTCACTTTGAACCATAACCATGTATTTCGCACATGCGCAAATGGTATCGGATATGAGTAAACGGGGGTATAACAACAATGTTTTTAATTTTGTTCCTCTTAGTTTATGAAGGAAATAAAGGTTTAGAACAATTTTTAACTAAATCAAACCATTCAGCCACACAAATGTGTATTGTTTTGCTTCCGATTTTAACTTGCATCTGTTTGAAAACGTCAGATTGTGTATTGTTACGTCATAGACACAGACAGCAATGGAGGCGAGAAATTCGCCTCTTCAGGTTGCTTCAGAATGGAAAATTCCATTTTCTGTTATATTAGAATCGAAAAATTCATTGCCAATATATGGTTATTGTCATTTAACCACATGCTTGGCCTTTATATTCGTAAATTTAACCCCTCGCTAACGCTCTAGGTTAAATTCGAATATAAAGGCCCATCCCATGGTTAAATTTCCAATAACCATATACCTGCCATGAATTATTTCTTAATTAGATTCTTCTGTGCGTAATTACCCTACATTATCAATTTTCAAAAAACGAATCAAAACGGGGAGTTTTAAAGCTCCAGAGTACTATGGTGAAGGTCCTAGGAAATTGAATATCTTACATACTAGACATAGGTATCAGTGTAGCTCACTAATTGCAGATCTAAAAAGAATAAATGTAATAAGTTATCCAAACTGTAATTGTGGATCTCCATATGAAGATGCTTTCCATTTATTCATCGAATGTTCATTGTACAAACTAGAGAACAATCTTGCTCAGTGGTAGATATTCATGATTTTCAAATCGAAATTTTACTTTTCGGAAATGATGACTACGATTACCAGACAAACTCAGCTATATTTCAAAAGGTTCGATCATCTCAAAGATCCATATTTATATTTACGTGACTTAATTTCGTATAAAGTTTGAAAAACAACGCGACCAAATTGTGAAAATCCATCGCTTTTAGAAGAAAAATACATGCATCATTAAAGTTATAAAAAATCACTCGCTTCTAGATGAAAAATACATCGCTTTTGCCAAACATCACTCGCATGTTTTCGTTATGATTGCTGTATTTCGACAAAATCATTTTTTGTATACTAAATGTGTACCGGGGGCCTTAGGAATGTTGTTACACATGTGTAAGGTACAATAAATGTATAATAATGCATGATTTCATATTTCTTTCATTGTGAAGGACATTTGATATTTTTGAACTAAAAAATCAATTTGGAAAGTCGATAACAAGTCCCCAACTTGCCTTTTGTAATCTTTTTTCTAAAATCGTTTATGTGCCTTATTAAGCAAATAAAATGTCTGTTTTCGGAGAATTGACATTTTGAAGCTAGCTATAGAAGTACTTTGAACGGGAATAAAGTAACTTGTTGTCGAAAATTGTATAAAGTGATCTCTATTACATTTACTTCCTAGGAATAAATTAAATTCACAGTAACTTCGGTATTGAGTTATTTGTTACCACTGGGTCGATGCCATTGCTGATGGACTGTTAGTCCCCGAGGGTATTCACCAGCCCAGTAGTGGGTACTTCGGTGCTGACCCGAAAGCCGATTGTTTTTGAAACCTTTCAATGTCTAATTTTTTTCTAAATTTTGTTGAAAACTAAGGAGTATCTCCCTCATGCAAAGCTCTGTCCTTAGCTGATTTTGGCTTTACATTTAGATCATATTGGTTATTTGTTCTCTATCAGTTTTAAACATCTTTGGGTTTATGGTCTTCCAAACGTTTAGATTTTATCTGCACTGAAGAGACATAAGTTGTCAAAATGCAGAAATTAAATTCACAGTAACTTCGGTATTTAGTCATTTAATATGCCACACTTGTTTGTTTTCTGATAGTAAGCATCGAGACATGACTGTAAATAGCATTTTGTGTCCAGTTAAGTCATTTTATGATGTTTGGGAAGATGGTACTACTAGGACACCGAGCACCAAAACTTATTTTTACTATTTTTGTTGAAAGTGTATGAACATTTGCCCTTCCATATGGCATTTAGTTTAGCTTGGTTCTGGTCGTGTTATACAACGAATTTAAAAAAAAAACATACGAAAATTGTGAAATTTTGTCAACTTTGCATTCAAGTTGCAAGTTCAATGGCTGAATCTTTTATGTAAAAGAAGTGTTAAAATGCATATGAATTGAGTTTGATTGATTAAATGTTTACGCAAAATTCAGCAATGTGTCAGCTATATCATGGCGTCAACTGTTGTTAGTTCGAATTGTTTTCATTGGTCCTTTTGGTATTCGAGCCATCGAAGTTCGACTGTAAAACATAAAAGTCACAAGAAAATAAAGTTATCCACAGCTCAAACAAATTTCAAAAAGAGAATTGATTTTGTTATGATATTGTTCATAACAACAGTCCTGGAAAAGATTTTATCCATTCTCAAAATAAGTATGCTGAAGGAAATAAATTCACTGGAAATAAGTGACACCTCTTTATTAGTTGCCTTACAAAAAATAAAATCGATGGGGGGGGGGGGGGGGGACACCCTGAATTAAAGAGAGAACTGATATTGAATGTAATACAGAGTCAGTGAAAACCGAAACGTCAGTCTAAAAAAATAGCACTGGGACAATGACAACACAAAGAAACAGACACTGCATATGTATGACACTGAAAAAATTGGGACACATAATCAGAAGAACGACTCGGATACAATTGAAAAAACATGGGCGAAATCAACTGCACTGGTAGAGTAAGTATCCCCTTTTTCTTATAAGACACCCGCCTAGTTGAACATGTCGATGTCAGCAAATGGAATAAAATCAAGTTCAGGAAAAGAAACAGAATGAAGTTGATGAAGGGAAAGATCTGTTTTGATCTGGTAGACAGAAGATATCCAACAGCGACCTACAAGATCGATCGTAAAACTTCTGCAGAGATGACTTCAAGTCATAGATAACATTCCCGTTTGAATTGCCTTTTTTATTAGCAACAGAGCTCTATCAAGGAAGTCGATCCAATACTACATCGGCAAACAAACACCGAAGCAAAAATGATGAAAGGAGGAATTCCAAAATCAAAAATAAAAAATCACGGCAATTCATATCCAAATTGAGAGACATCATGACAAAGAGAAAACAAATAAACAGAAATGAACAAGAACGTCACAAAGCTAAAGCATAAACAGTGTAAACCCTACAAAAACTGAGGTATCATCAGGTGCTCCGGAAGGGTTAGCATGATCTGCTCCACGCGTGGCAACCGTCACACTGCCATTGAAAGGTCCGGTTTTGTTACTATCGATGTTTGTCAGACCGGTAGTAAACTCTGGATCTACCCAAAGGTATCTTCTCTCATCTGTGAAATCGAAACATTGTAACGGTCAGTCAAATCATGGTGACGACCGTAAAACTTCTGTAGTGACAACTAAATTCACAGTAACTTCGGTATTTAGTTATTTGCAATAGTGACTGAACATCCTTTTGATACATAAGTTTTTGAGACAGAAATTTCGCTCTGTTGACAAAATCGCTGAAAAAACTACAGGCATGGCAATAGCGAATGAGCAGTGAAATTGTAAAATGAAGACGCCATATGCCGGAGATGTTGGAATATTACTGCTCAAACTATGGGAAAGTCGAAAACATCACACTTGTCGTAAATTTTGTTTTCAGTCTTCCAGAGTTGTCAATGTAGAGGTATAGGTCCAGGTATATATGTTGACGATATTGTATCAGTGGTCTCTTCAATCTGAAGTTCATTTTTGTATATAAGATGAAGGTTATTCTTAAATTGGGGAATGCTTAATGAAAGAACACCATTTATATAACGGAAGCTGAAATTAAAGGACTTGGCTAGCTTATTGTCTTTTTCCTGAACTAACCCTTGTATAAACCTGGCTTCATACGAATAAAGAAACAAATCTACTAAAAGTGGCACAAAATAATCCCCAAATGTGTCCCTATTGTCTGTTAGAAATGTATCCTCAAAATTTTAAGTAGCGAAGGAAATGGGATATATGGTATATCAAGATTTATTAACATGTGTTATGGAGATGAAACTTTCTGAAAAGAAAACTTAAATTTATTGCAGTACTCATATGTATTTTAAAAATTATGGGATATATGTAACAAAGATTGCAGTGCAAAAAGTGATTAATTATTTTTTTCAAGAGGATCCTAAGCGTTAGTCAAACCCATAGTTTTTTGTACTTCTATATACCAACGGCAATGTCGATGAAAGAATATGCACACATGAAAGCAACGTAAACTTTTATTACAATCTATTTTAAATTGCTATTGTTCACATTTATACTGTTATTTTTTAAAACCATAAAATGAGGACCACTGATATTTTGCTTTCCCTCCAGTTTTGCCAAATGTCCTAATCCAAACTTTATTTCCTGTCTTTAGTTTTATCACTGCAAAAGAGGATGCCGAGTTGTAAGTAGAAATAAGACTACCATCATTGAAGTTGACTGCTATTTGTTTCCCGTCAACAACTAACTCTGTACTAAAATTGAAACCTTTTGGTGTGAGAATGGTCCAACCAAAGCTATAAACGCCGTTTCCAGGACAAGTAAAAACACCTGTATCAGGACTGAATGCTTTTCCCTTATTTGTAACTGCGGTTTTAAAATGTACTATTTCCGACTCCGATAAGTTTGCTAGATCCTTGTCAAGTCTTGCAAAGAATGCTATCGGCTCTTTACCTATAATACAATAAATAAATAAAAAGGGATAAGGTTGTCATGCATATTATTTTTAGTGATGTCCCTTAACTGCCCTTTTTAATTGCCAATGATTTGCTGTGACAAAGTAGCATTTCTCTTTTTATTTTTTATCATGCAACAACTGATATTATGTTCACTTGACGCTAATAAGCAATTAGTCGCTGAATTATACAATGGCACACCTATATATATTGATAGTTATGCCAGTTGATTTATTTCTATTTTAATATATGTAATATCTGCGATTCAGTATTATTGAAGGCAAGGAACATAATTATAGTTCTCTTTTTAATCAAATTGGTTACTTGTTCTTTTATCAGTTTTGAGTTTATGATTTAATTCCAAATGTTTCGATTTCATCTGCACTGAAGAGTCATAAGTTGTCGAGATGGCCATATGCAGAAACTAAATTTTACAGTACTTTGGGTATTAAGTTATTTGCTACTGTTAGTCTCCGAGGGTATTCACTAGTTAAGAATTCAGTACTTCGGTGCTAACCAGAAAGTCTATTTTCTTTGAAAACTTGCAATAAATTTTTGTTATCTATTTGAAAACTAAGGAGTATATCTGTCATGCAAAGCTCTGTCCGTAGCTGCTGATTTGTTCGTTTTTGTTTGTTTGTTTTGTCCATGTCTTATTGTCTCAATTCCTGTTGGCTGCGAATTGCCGTGATTTTGGATTTATGATTTTAGGATTTCCCTTTTCTCGTTCTTGCTTCGGTATTCGTTCGCCGATGTATTTGGTTTTCTATTTAGATCAAATTGACTATTTCTTCTCTATCAGTTTTAAGCAGCTTTGGGTTTATGGTGTTGCAAATATTTCGATTTTATCTGCACTGAAGAGCATAAGTTGTCTAAATGGCCATATGAAGAAATTAAATTTACAGTAAGTTCGGTATTTCGTTATTTGAATGGAATTAATTCGGCCGTGTGATAAGAATACAAACAACAACAATGTCATTCATTAAGACAAGTGTATATGGGGGTTATTATTGTTCACCTCTGGATTAAGACCCTCGGGCGATATCAAGATGTAGACAGGAATAGAAGCCCTGTCCTTGATAAACTGGAGTTGTCTATGTATGTTGTGCGTTTTTGTCACATGTACATTCATTCCTTATGCTTTCATTATTTTCTATCCGTGGAACAAAATGAAAATTACACATGGTATTGTAAAATGAGCAACTAAAATCTTAAAAAAAAACTTGAACCCGCTTGGTTACCAGCGACACGAAAAATTTCAACCCTGTTTCTGTTGATTCGTCATTACAGCTGATTCGACTTAGCATGTTACAAATAAATTACCTATATTGCTAGCTAAGTTTGGTTCATTGTTCGGTTTACCTATGAATATGTATTGCTTTGAATAACAAACTCAGCCGTCCAATCATTTACCATCTTTAAATGACTTTACTTAGTAAACCATGAAAGTCACACATTCAGGTGAATTATAGGTTATAAAGACAACCACAATTTGTAAGCATTTCTTGCTTCATGCAAATATATTTTCAATTGTAAGAAATAAATTGTGGCATTTATTTTAAAATAATTAAGATTGAACCAAATATTTAACCAAAAGTATATGTAAACAATAAATAATAGCACTACAGACCAGGAGACGCAAGTTATATCTAGTTAATCTGCTTTAAACCAAATATGAAAACTTCATTCCATATGAAAATGGCATAAAATTGTGACTGACAGACAGACAGATTGATGGACAGATACTTTTATCACTACATGTTTTATAACATGCAGATATTATTTTTACCTTCAGATAACACTATGAAATGCAATTTAATCTCTTCATCTCTTCGGTATTAAGTTATTCATCAAGTGTGAATTTTGCCTTGGGCATTTTGGACTTTTAACTACATGCATCAATACACATCCTCAGGCTTGGGTGACTTAGGTAAAAAGTTTGCAAACTTTGATAGAACATGGATACCTGAAACGGCTGTAAGTGTTATAATTTCTAATGATAAGTACATTATGGAAGGTGACTTATACTTATAGACATTTTGATCTCGTAACGATGAAGTTTTCTTTAAACATAACATGCATCTGCTAAATAATTATTTATTGCTATGGCATTTGTTTTTGGAATGTGAATTGTAGATCGTTGTGGGGTCCCTTCTTATGAGACATGTTGACCTTGATCTTGCATCGAGCGCTATTTTCTTTATTATTTTTATTGACACAATATATATGGTCAGTGGCATACGAGGCAAATTGGGGTGATACCATGCTTGTAACCATGTGCATCTTGACCTAACGTGAGGTTAAATTATAAGTAAATTTTGACCTTGACTCTACAATGTGGTTATTACGTCATTACGCACTAATTTATCCATATTTGATAGATGACTTGCTTATGATCAAACCTTTCTGGAGGGATCCAATTGCTAGAAGTTTTTACTTTGCCTTTGTCCTGAGACGTTGTCTTAACATTGATTTATTTCTGAACGTTTTCATTTTGGATGATAATTTCAAGAATCAAAGAGCGATAATAGTTGTAGACATGATCACAACGACCTTGCACAAAAGACATTTTTTTAAAGTTAAAATATGGTCTCTGAAAGTTTATTTCTAGGGTCACATATTTCCAAATTGATATCTATGAACTGCTGATGAAATATTACCCAGTTACAGACACTTTTTGAGCATTGCACATTGCTCAAATAAATCTAATGCCACAACACAGCCTAACACAATTTTAATGAAAGTATGTGAGATTTTGCACAATCTGGATATTTTCACACTTTCAACCATTCCTTCAGAGGATTTCCGTTACACTTTAAAAAAATGTCTAAACAAATGTGGCGGTAAACTTTGTGTCTCCTTCAAGAATTGTAAGGCAAGTGAAGTATCGAGGAAAATAAAAATTCTGCATTACCATTGCAAATTTACTTGCGAATTTAACAGAACTTTTTTGAAAATGTTATGTGAATGTAAAGTTTGTTTTTGATGAAGTTATAGTCCGTTTTACCCAAACTAAACTAGTCATACGAACTCTAGCAAGAACTTTTGATTTCTGTATCAATTAATAAAAAAAATAATATGGCAACAATGTTAATTACATTGACAACGTGTTCTTCTCTCCAGAAGGAGTGAGCTATTATTAGAGAATGGCACTTCATGTGTAAACAAAAACAAATAACATGTGCTTGATGTTTATTTCAAGTCTGTCATGTAATATTTACATGAGTAAAACCCTCATCTCTCTTTTTCTTAATAGTTCGTAATTATTTTATTCTCTTATTCATAACTAGTATGTCAGTTTTCTCAGTCCGAACTTTTCTGTTTCCACTCATCTTTTTATATAAAAATCCAAGTTCATTTAAGTTTTCCATCACTGAAAACCGGGAAATTTTGGCGGCAATTTTATTTTTGGCGATTTTTGCGTTTGGAATGGTAGCGCGAAAATAAAACGACACGAATATACTTTTACGAATGGATTCGTATGATTAAAAAAGGTACTTTGCGTTAAAAGAAAAAAAAATTAAAATATGAATCTTTTATTAATTCATTTTGGGTAGCCTGTAGAAAT
>MJUU01016565.1:0-16095 GCA_002080025.1 Modiolus philippinarum | reverse complement strand
TTATGGGCATGAAAATGAGAAACTGATCCAATCAGAAATCTAAACATGGTCTCTTAAACAGGAGATCAAGATCAAAAGTCACAGTGCAAAAATCTCATCCAATCAGAAAAAAATGATGTGGTCACTAGACTGTGACATTTGGGTCATGGTCAAAAGGGGTCTGTCACACTTTCATATACAAACCATGAACAACTTTAAAAAATCTCATTGACCTACAATTTATAGTTCCTGAAAAATGGATCTAATCTCAAACACTTTTCTGTTCACTGAACCATAGGGTTCAATGTAATCTAACCATGGACCAACCAAATATGATATTCCTACGAGAGAGTTCTCAACATATACTGCGTTATGTAAATTTAGGTTGCCAATTACGTTGCCATCATATTTTCTTCACACATTTGTTTATATCAGCTGATTATTTACTTACATCACATCTACTCCAAATATCACACAATCCTGGGAACACTACAGCATCTGATACATGAGGTATTAGTGATACATAGCGAGCCAATAGTTTCTGTAACAGAAAACAAAATGCTATAATTTTTTGTCAGTAAAAATTTGCACATATAATATATACAGTTAACCATGTATTCTCACTTTGAGACAGGACAGTTCCTATTTTTAGCAGTGTGAGATTTCCTTGTCTTGTACCCCCTGGTACAAGACAGAAATTACAAAGCAACGTATTCAGACATCATTGACATTGCTTAGGAACGTCGGATGTCAAGTACGGCTTGGTGGTAAATAAATCGTAGTTCGTGATTACAAAAGTGAGAAAATAAATCAAACACCGTTGAAAATGCAAGATTTAGAAATCTCAGACACCCTCGGGTAAGATTTCAATGGTCCTCTGACTCGGCAAGCCTCTTCAGAGAAATATTGAAATCTTATCCTTGGGTGTCTGAGATTTCTTGATCTTGCCTTTTCACCGGTATTAGATTCATATAATCCCAAACTATATAAGAAATAATTCATGGATTTCCTGTTATTTATTGTTTTACCTCAGGCTGCTCATTTATGTTGTGTTATTTTACCATGAGTGTTAGAGAATTATTTTGATTCTAATGGGGTAACTATGGTACATTTTTATCTATTGATAAGAGCTGTGGTTGCCTATAATTGTCGCAACATTCAGCTGTTCTAATAATTAGACTTACCCAATAGGTCACAAGCAAAACTGTAATAATTATGTCAGAAAGAGAGATTTGTCCTTTGAACTTGATGTCATTAAGCATAGTTGCCTTTTTTCTTGTTTAAAAATAGTCTTTTGCAGTAAGACTAATTTGAAACAGCCATACGTGATGACTGCTTTGTCTCATGTTGTTCATATATTTATCAAGTTTTTACACCTCTAGTGGTCTCAAAGGTGTTTTAGGCATGCTATATCAGAATCGTAATTTTTTTCCTATATATTTGTCCATAAAATATTGCTATATTAATATACATGTATCAGTAAGGTTACATTGGAAGAAAACATACCATTCCCATACAGGGCTTATGTTTGTTAGGGATTTGAAATGCTCTTAAAGAATTAATGGATTGATAAACTAGAGGCTCAGACACTGAGCCTGTATCGCTCACCTGACAAAATGCTGAAGCAGGGTTTTCGATGTTCTGCATGGTGGCCATGTTTTTTATGTGAATTTCCCATAGGGCCAAAATAAACTATGTTCTGTGCTGGTGGCCATGTTTTTAACGAAATGAGCAATCTTTGTTAAGGACCTTCAATTCATCATTCCAGTAAAGTTTGGTTGAATTTGCTTCAGCGGTTTCAGAACAGAAGAAGAAAATGTGAATTTTCCCATTGGGTCCAATGTTAAACCTAAGTTCTGAGATGGGGGCCATGTTTTTTATCGGATCGAAACGAAATGAGCAATCTTTGTAAAGGACCTTCCATACATCATTCCTGTAAAGTTTGGTTGAATTTGCTTCAGTGGTTTCAGAGGAGAAGATGAAAATGTGAATTTCCCATAGGGCCAATGTTAAACTATCTTCCGTGCTGGCGGCCATGTTTTTTATCGGATCGGAACGAAATGAGCAATCTTTGTTAAGGACCTTTAGTACATCATTCCTGTAAAGTTTGGTTGCATTTGCTTCAGTGGTTTCAGAGCAGAAGAAGAAAATGTGAATTTTCCCATAGGGTCCAATGTTAAACCTAAGTTCCGCGCTGGCGGCCATGTTTTTTATCGGATCGGCACGAAATGAGCAATCTTTGTAAAGGACCTTCCATACATCATTCCAGTAAAGTTTGGTAGAATTTGCTTCAGTGGTTTCAGAGGAGAAGATGAATATGTGAAAAGTTTAACGGACGGACGACGGACGACGGACGGACGACGGACGACGGACGACGGACGCCAAGTGATGGCAATAGCTCACACTGACCCTTTGGGTCAGGTGAGCTAAAAAAGAATCAATATGGGGTAAATGTACATGGAGACAAAGTCTCTACAAATACATGGTAGAATGAAGCAAAGGAAAAATGCTTTTATTGTTGTTCTTCATGTATGGATAGACAGATTAAAGGACAAGGGTAAAATAATGTTACTTTGACTAAAGTTGTATTAGTACATATACCATCTGCCTCAAACAGACAGAAGCCAATTGGGATGGATGTTGTGAATGTTGTCTACCTGCTAAAATGAATTAAATAATTCAAACATTTTATTGTACAAAAATTTTATCTTTTAATTTCAATCCTTTGTATAATGAACAATAATGTTATCATTTCTTTCCAGACCACTGACAATAATTGTACATTATGGTCATCACATTTTCTGACCATCCTAATGCTACTTCAGGGCTGTAAAACTGAATGTGAATTATCTTGATGATGGCCCGATATCATGGAAAATAGCCAATCAATAACAAGAGTTGTCAGAAGACAACATAGCTCACCGGGGATAAGAGTGACCTCAATGCACTATAAATTTGAAATAATACATTATTGTAATTGAAGGAAATGTTTTAAAATTTTTAGATGATAAAAGGAAGTCACATGCTAAGTAGGACTCCCTTCCACTTAAAGAATAAGTTCTATAAGCAGGGTTCAATTTTTTTTTAAATTGCCATAAGGGCAATGTCAAGGTTAAAATGTCTACAAGTATGGTACTGCCAGAAAGCTCTCTTCATATTGAAGTCACATACCAAATATAAACACCCTATCACTAAACAATTAACTTCTAGGAGCAAGGTTAAAGTTAAAAAAAAATTGCCCTCAGGGCATGTCAAGGTCAAAATGTATAATAATATATGGTTCCACAAGAATGCTATCATCAGAAAAGAGTCACATACCAAATCTGAACATCCTACCTATAAATGTCTACCTTCTAGGAGCAAAGTTAAAGTTTTTTTTTATAAATTGCCCTCAGGGCAATGTCAAGGTCATAATGTCTACAAATATGGTACCATTAGAAAGCTCTCATCATAAGGAAGTTACATACTAAATATTAACACCCTACCACTAAAAACCTACCTTCTAGAGGCAAGGTTAAAGTTTTTTTAAAAATTGCCCTCAAGCAATGTCAAGGTCATAATGTCTACAAATATGGAACCATTAGAAAGCTCTCATCATAAGGAAGTTACATACTAAATATTAAGACCCTATCACTAAAAACCTACCTTCTAGAGGCAAGGTTAAAGTTTTTTTAAAAATTGCCTCGAGGCAAGGTCAAGGTCAAAATGCCTACAAATATGGTACCACTAGAAAGCTCTAATCATAAGGCAGTTACATGCCAAATATGAATCTCCTACCATTAAATGCCTACCTTCGAAAGGCAAGGTTTAAGCTTTTAAAAAATTGCCCTCAGGGCAAGGTCAAGGTCAAAATGTCTTCAGATATTGTACCATTACAAAGCTCTCATCATAAGAAAGTTACATACCAAATATGAACACCCTACCACTAAAAGCCTACCTTCTAGAGGCAAGGTCAAGGTCAAAATGTCTACAAGTATGCTACCACAAGAAAGCTCTCATCACAAGGAAGTCGCATACCAAATATCAACATCCTAGCACTTAAAGTCTCAATTCCACAAGCAAGGTTAAAGTTTTTTTTGGCGACGCGGCCGACGCCGACTCCAGGGGTATGACATAGTCCCCAGACATTTGTCCCAGCAAGCTAAAAAGTAGTAACACTGCATACATGTAATGTGTTGTCAATATAGAGTGTCAATGGCCTGATATCATGGAAAATAGCCAATCAATAACAAGAGTTGTCAGAAGACAACATAGCTCATCGGGGATAAGAGTGACCTCAATGCACTATAAATTTGAAATAATACATTATTGTAATTGAAGGAAATGTTTTAAAATTTTTAGATGATAAAAGGATTCACATGCTAAGTAGGACTCCCTTCCACTTAAAGAATAAGTTCTATAAGCAGGGTTCAATTTTTTTTTAAATAGCCATAAGGGCAATGTCAAGGTTAAAATGTCTACAAGTATGGTACTGCCAGAAAGCTCTCTTCATATTGAAGTCACATACCAAATATAAACACCCTATCACTAAACAATTAACTTCTAGGAGCAAGGTTAAAGTTTTAAAAAAAATTGCCCTCAGGGCATGTCAAGGTCAAAATGTATAATAATATATGGTTCCACAAGAATGCTATCATCAGAAAAGAGTCACATACCAAATCTGAACATCCTACCACTAAATGTCTACCTTTTAGGAGCAAAGTTAAAGTTTTTTTTTATAAATTGCCCTCAGGGCAATGTCAAGGTCATAATGTCTACAAATATGGAACCATTAGAAAGCTCTCATCATAAGGAAGTTACATACTAAATATTAACACCCTACCACTAAAAACCTACCTTCTAGAGGCAAGGCTAAAGTTTTTTTAAAAATTGCCCTCAAGCAATGTCAAGGTCATAATGTCTACAAATATGGAACCATTAGAAAGCTCTCATCATAAGGAAGTTACATACTAAATATTAAGACCCTACCACTAAAAGCCTACCTTCTAGAGGCAAGGTTAAAGTTTTTTTTTTAAAAATTGCCTCGAGGCAAGGTCAAGGTCAAAATGCCTACAAATATGGTACCACTAGAAAGCTCTCATCATAAGGCAGTTACATGCCAAATATGAACATCCTACCATTAAATGCCTACCTTCGAAAGGCAAGGTTTAAGCTTTTAAAAAATTGCCCTCAGGGCAAGGTCAAGGTCAAAATGTCTTCAGATATGGTACCATTACAAAGCTCTCATCATAAGAAAGTTACATACCAAATATGAACACCCTACCACTAAAAGCCTACCTTCTAGAGGCAAGGTCAAGGTCAAAATGTCTACAAGTATGCTACCACAAGAAAGCTCTCATCACAAGGAAGTCACATACCAAATATCAACATCCTAGCACTTAAAGTCTCAATTCCACAAGCAAGGTTAAAGTTTTTTTTGGTGACGCGGCCGACGCCGACTCCAGGGGTATGACAATAGTCCCCAGACATTTGTCCCAGCAAGCTAAAAAGTAGTAACACTGCATACATGTAATGTGTTGTCAATATAGAGTGTCAATTCATTTGAAAGGGTAGTTTATTATGGTCCCTATTTTCTTATCCTGGTTGTTTAGATGAATAGTGATTCTCATAAAGATTTCAAATTTGGTCAAAAGTTATGGTCCCTGTTCACTTATTCTGGCAGCTTTGACGAATACCAGTGTTTCTTTTAACCCTTCAAAATGGATACTCTTGCCTCAAAATTGGTACTTTTACCCTGTATTTCTTCTCTGCTATCTAATTTACTTTAAAGGACTCCATACGTTTTCTACAATGACCCTCTGTACAAAAGTTGATTCAATACACTGCATACTGATTTGATACGATGCAGTCTTGTAAGTCGGCGCACCTAAGCATTTACCTTTCGATTCCTGTTGTAATTTTTATCACATCATTTTCAACTTTCAACAAAACAAATATACATAAACCAACTTTTAAATCATGCAGAATTTAAAATTAGAACTTCAAATAAAATGTTTGAAAAACAAGCTTAAAATGGCCTACCCCTGTTATATCACCATGTTTAAATGTCTTGTAAGTCGGCGCAGGGTGAGAATATTAATGTACTGGGAACCCAAAATAAATAGTAATTTTCACTATCGGGTTTTCAGAGGAAGGTGGGAATGTTCAGTATTAAAACAAAATACTTTCAACAAAAATAATGAACTTAAACAGCTACAGTAAACGTCTAAACAACAATAGTACCTATTAACAACAAATATAGCACCGCTTTGGTCTTTTTCATTACCGGTGAACACTCAAAAAAGATTTCTTCGTCATCAACCCTATCTGGCTTCAAGTTAGTACAGAAATTGTTCTGTACCTATATTTATATTATAAACAGAAATCGTTTTCTTCATGTGCGCCAACTTATAAGATGTGCCGACTTATGAGACTCGACTGTACATATATAGTCAGTAGTAATGATGTAAAAACTTACAGCTGTTTCTAATGTGTCTCCTTTCACTAATTCTTCTGGTGGTTTCAATGCTTTAAAATACCGTGTAACAAACACACTTTTACCATTAATATCAACAACTGTTGTTTTATATTCACGTTTAGGGAATTGTGATTTTAGATTAGTCTGCCATTCATCAGCATATTGTAATAATTTCTCACTTTCATTTGTAACAAACTGAAAAGAAAAATCAAATATGTAAATTTTTAAAGTTTATATTTTACAAGGTTGTTGCTGATGTTCTAAATGATTCACTAGATATTTGTTTTTCCTAATATTTTTTGCAAAAGAATAATTTGTATAATAAATTTGTATTATTTGTGACTACATTTATACTTACTTCACTGAAAATTAAAATATCAATTCAAAGACATGGTCAGATTATATCAATTCAAACATGCTTATTTGTATTATGTAGATACTTGTCTTTGAATTGATCTTGTATTAAGCTGAGACTGGGTAAACTTATTATATTTTGTAAAATCAAGACATTTTAGCATAATAGCTATTTTTTAATTAAAATTTGAATATCCTTCATGCACTTTCAGTTTGATTTGTACCTTTTCTTTCATGGGTTCTGGTGGAGAAACAGGGGGTTCCATTGTTATAAACATAGACATGTAGGTTTTTCCCTCACTGGTAGTCTTAACCTCTCCCTCGACATCCTCATCACCAGTGTAACCTAGGAGGATGGGAGGGGCTTTTATCTGGAATGTACCCTCAATCTGAAAATATAAAATAATAGTTACCGGTACATAAACTGTAAAATATCAAAATCTTATCATTCTCCATATCGTTACCATTGATAGAGCAAGATGAAACTTAATAGAACAAGATTGAAATTTTGTCTGCATTTTACATTATTTCATCCTGAAAGATAATACAGTCTTACCATTATAATTCTTGTCAACATACTTGTCAACATACTATTATCATACAACAGCCATCAGGTCTCTTAGTCTCATCATGTGACACTGAGAATTCACAAAATAATTAAAAATCAAAACTCACAAAAAAAATTTTGTTTGAAATGTCATATATGTTCATAACAAATGCAACTCCCTGCACTTTTGTTAGTATATTCAATGAGACTGATTGGACTGAACAACTTGTTATTACTTAAATTTTCACTGTCATAGTTGACTAGGTTTTGTGTAAGATTGTACATTTCTATGACTGGCTAGTCAAAAATAATATCTCTACAACCTCAACTTAGCAAGGAGATTTTATAAGTGTCTGTAAACTTACTTTTCCATTATAATAAATCGTAGAAAATGGTACACACATCCGACCTAACCATTTCCTCTCTATTCTTTGATGTACCGTTTGAGATTGCCGATCATCCTGTAAAATTTATAAATTAAAACAGATTAAATAATACATATCGTTTTTTTTTCTCATACTTACTGACTTGCTTTATTTAAATATAAGATTTAATGACGATAGAATAAATATTCGTAAGACAAAATTTTGATCTATAATGGTTTCACAAAGCTTTTATTGTTTTTCATCAAATTGTCAATGTGAGGAAATCTTCAATTTGTATCATAGTCATTTCTAGATGGTTCATATCACTCTCTAGCAGTTTTCCATATGTCACTTCATGGATTTAGACCGACCTATAAAAATTTCATTAAATATCTTTCAATGAAAATATATCAAATGAGCACAACCAAAGTATGAAAAATAACTGGCAGGTAATAAAGGATTAAAAAAAAACAAACTTCATTCCATAAATATTTTCATGTCAATAATATTCACAAGTAGTATACATGAAATAATTATAATGCTTACATGCATTTAAAACTATATCCATGCATAGAAATACGCTAACTTCCACCTTAAGAAATATTTTAGCTACTATTTTGCAATAGCTGGTATGAAATTTACAGAAGCAATACAGAAGTCCCCTACCGGTGGAATAATTCTTTGTTATACCAACAAAAATAGTAAAAGAATAAAGTTTCCCCAAGTCCTGGGCCCACAATCTGTCAAAATTAATGGATCAGAATAAAGCTCAAACTTGATCTGTAACCCCTGGTGGTAGACTCACATAGCAAATATTAGCTAAATATCTGAAACGGTTTACAACAAAGGTCAAGAAATCTTACACTTTAGCACAATTTTCTAAGCCCAAGGCCAATAACTCCATCAAAAATCAATGGCACGGAACCAACTGGAACTTAATCTGTAACTCATAGTGGTTGACTCACATAGCAAATATTAGCTTCATACCTGGAACAGTCTGGAAAAAAAGTCTGGAAAACCTATTTTTTTTACAAAATTTTTCTGTCCAAGGCCCATAACTCCATAAAAAAATCAATGGACTGGGACCAAACTCGGACTTGATCTGTAACTCATAGTGGTTGACTCACATAGCAAATATTAGCTTGATATCTGGCACGGTCTAGAAAGAAAGTCCGGAAACCTACATTTAAACAAAATTTTGAAGTCCAAGGCCCATAACTCTGTCAAAAATCAATGGTCCAGAACCAAACTCAAACTTGATCTATTGCTCATGGTGGCATACTAACATAGCAAATATAAGCTGAATATCTGGAACTGTTTAGAAAAAAGTCTGGAAAACCTACAGTTGACAAAAATTTTCTAAGTCCAAGGCCCATAACTCCACATAAAATCAATGAACTTGAACCAAACTGGAGCTTGATCTGTAGCTCATGGTGGTAGACTTACATATCAAATATTAACCTAGATACAGAAAACTGGCGTTCTGGAAGTGCCCCGCAATTTCAATCCTGAAACTTGGGGCAAAAGTCAATTTCAGGTAAGTGTGGATTCAAACTCTGTTTGATACACAAATGTGTTGATACAGTAATTTGCTGGATATAGTGATTTCTTGAAGTTTTACCAAACCCTATCATTTCTTAGCTAAAATCATTTAAGCCAATAAAAGTTAACAAATCTTATGATGAAAATTTGGTTAACAGTAAAAAGCTGAAGTATTGGCAAGCAGGAAGTGGACGTTTTACAAACTTGAAAACCGCGTATACAATACAACTCATTATTTCCAAGCTTCAGACCAAATTTCAAATAATTCCTCAAGTAAAAGTCAAGAAATCTGTGAAGGAAAATTTGATTTATAGTAAAAAATCAAAGTATCGGCAAACAGAAAGTGGGCGCCCGACAAACTTGAAAATTGCTTACACAATGCAACTCATCATTTCCAAGCTTCAGAACAAATTTCAAATCATTCCCTCAAGTGAAAGCCAAGAAATCTTTGACGGAAAATTTGGTTTATAGAAAAATCAAAGTATTGGCAAACAGGAAGTGGATGTCCAACAAACTTGAAAATTTCTTACACAATACAACTCATCATTTCCAAACTTCAGACAAAATTTCAAATCATTCCGTCCAGTAGAAGCCAAGAAATCTGTGACGGAAAATTTGATTTATAGTAAAAAATCAAAGTATCGGCAAACAGGAAGTGGATGTCCGACAAACTTGAAAACTGTTTACACAATACAACTCATCATTTCCAAGCTTCAGACCAAATTTCAAATCATTCCCTCCAGTAGGAGCCAAGAAATCTGTGACAGAAAAAATTGTTGACGGACAGACAGACGGACAGACAGACAAAGTGAAAACTATAGGGGACCCGCATCTGAATGTGGGGCCCTAATAAAGATCTCTTATAGTATGGTGAAAAAAGTCTGGAAAACTGAGTGTGACAGACTGACAGACTGACGAAATGCAAACCTAAAGTCCCCTTCGGCAAAGCCAGTAGTCGACTAAAAATATGATGGATTAATCTTACTTTTAAAATCATTGTTGTAAATTTGTTTTTCAATATTAACTTCACATCAACTACAGTTTAAAATGCATTCAATTGTATACATATTTAAACTAGTGTATACTTGTACATAATATGATGATCTCTTATATATTTCATTCTAATAATTCTGTTCAGTTGAACATTTAATAAAATTTGTATTTTACCGCACTACGGTCTACAAAGTGATGACCTCTCTACAATGAAAGAAACTCCATTAAACAATAATTAATGTTCTACTTTCCAATGTGTGATAACACATTTGGTCTTTGGTTTCTGAGGAACAAATGTACTGAGGTTTCATAATTCAAGGAAAATATTTTTTTTCTGTTTCTTGGTATGAAAAAATATGACAGGCTTACAGTTAGACAGACGACATGGAAGTAATATCACCCAACATGATCAGTGGTGAAAAAGGTTATGGATAAAAATCAAAATACAATGTTGTGTAAAAACTAACAGGAAACATGAATTTGAAATGAAATAAAAGTCCAGAATTAAATAATAATAAAAGTAAAACCATTATTATATCAAAACTAAATTTGAAACCCTGAACAATGTGAAATATCAACCAATTACTGTGGATTCATTTATTTTCGTGGGTACCAATTTTCGTCGATGAACAAAAACTTACTAATTCGCGGATACTGAAATTCGTGTTTTAACAAAATAATACCACCTATTCAATATAAAATATACATTTCGTTGGATATTTAAAGTCGTGGTTTGACTGTACCCATGAAAATTGGTATCCCACGAAATATAATGAATCCACAATAAGTGATCTAAACAAATGTATAAGATATCTATACCTGCACCATATCAACGAGTACTTCATCAAATAGGTTAAGATATACATTATCATCTACTGTCTGTAAACTGGATGGACTGTAATCACCATTAGGTGCTCTGGAAAAAAAGGATTTTAAGATGTACCTCTATCTGTATTCTTGATACATATAATATTTCAAAAGGTGAGATGGTTTAATGTTTGATTTGTGATGTTAAAGTATATCGATGGTATTCCACCATTTTGTTTTCATTTTTCATGCTTTGATAGGTATTTTTCATTAAAGAAATATACAAACATTTTAATAGTTTGACAAATCTTTAAAATATTTGCTTAAAACTCAAATAAAAGTCTAGCGTTCATTTTAAATGAAAAAATTCAAAATAGTATTTATATTGTAAAATTCTTTGAAATTAAAATTTTAACAAGGGAGGTAATTTAAAAAAAATATTTTACAAAGAAATCTTTGATTTTGTGAAATATTTACATAATAAGGTCCATGACCCCCATTTTTCTTTTTGTTTTTTGTTTTTAGAAAGTTCAATACAGGGGCTAGCAATATAAAAAATTAATCAAAATTCTCATGGATATAACGTGAATAATCTTTTTAAAGGATAATTTTTCAAAACATTTCAACTAAAAATTCCCTTTTTTCAATGACAGATTATGAGCTCATATGGTCCGTGACCCCAAATTTTTATTTTATTTTTTGGAAGTTCAATTTTTAAAGCTTAAACATGCAAACTATTGCAAAATTCTAATGGATTTAGCTTAGTCCCCTGAACCATCTTATGAATTTATATATTTCTGTAAATCTGGGTAATTGTTGAGGTGTTCTTGTTTATTGTTTGGTATGAGTATTTCATTTATTTGTTTGCTGGTTGGAGATGTGGTTTTTGTTTGGTATGTCTTTTTTGTGTCTTGAACCTTTTATTTGGAGGGGATGTGGTTTTGTTTGGTATATGTGTAAGTTTCGTATACTTGGTGGCTGGTTGATGTGGCTTTTTTTGTTTTTTTTGGTATGTGTGTGTGTGTGTTTCCTACACTTGGTAGCAGGCTTGAATTGTGGTTTTGTTTTGTGTTTGGCATGTGTGTGTGTGTTTCTTATACTTAGTAGCTGGTTGGAGATGTGGTTTTGTTTGGCATGTGTGTGTTTCTTTTACTTCATAACTAGTTGAAAATGTGAGTTATTGTATTTTTTAACTTGTAATATGTTGGAACATTAGTAGTTACTGACCTGAATGGTAGAGTTAGTTCTTCATTAAAACTTGGATTAGGACCTTCCCCTGTACTTGTCCTAACTGTGTTATGTTGGAACATTAATAGTTACTAACCTGAATGGTAATGTCAGTTCTTCATTAAAACTTGGATTAGGACCTTCCCCTGTACTTGTCCTAACTGTGTTATGTTGGAACATTACTTCAACAAATGGCTGTACTCTTGGCTGAAAAAAGAGAAAAAAAAGATGAGATCAGAGTTTCAGTTGCTTCCTAAATTTTGTAATATTCAACTAATATTAGTAAATCTCATGCTCTGTAAGGATTCATTAATGGAATTCAACTTTCTCCTTTTTATACGACCGCAAAAATTTTGCGGTCGTATTATGGTATGGTGCTGGCATCGGCGTCTGTGGACAGCATAACTTTGGTTCTAGAGAACGGATTGTTATCAAATTTTAGTATGATGTTTGTTGGCACAATCTTAAGCCTGGGTTATAATTTCGCGTTTCCTGCCCCATCTGTTTTTGAAAAAGAGGCAAAAAAAGGGGGCCAAAAAGGGGTTAAATTAGTTATTTTCATGTCTGTGGACAGCATAACTTTGGTTCTAGCAGGTGGATTGTTTTCAAATTTTAGTATGATGTTTCTTGGAACATTCTTAAGACACATTTTTTTTCCTTTAGTTTTTGGCCCCACCCATTTCAGAATTAGGGGCCAAAAAAGGGTTAAATTGGGTGTTTTCACATATTTGACTGTAGAATCTTTCAGTGTACTCCTTAGAAAATTTCCAATCTGAAATATGCCAACGGATTTCATGTGGCATGTACCATTCACGAGATAAATGGGCCCAAAAGGGGCGAATTTCAAAAATTTCAATTTCTTATTTTTTGTCCGATTTTGATGTAGTTTTTTGCAATGGATTCCTTATGAAAATAAACCAGTGCTGCACCACAAGATTTTTGATAATTTGTTTCCTTTCCAAGCTATGAGGACCCAAAATTGCAAACATACGGATTACCTAAAATTTTTATTTTTCATCGGATTTCAGTAGATTCCTCTCATTGTAAGCTTTCAGTAGTATGTCAACAGATTTGGTGTAGCTCTTCCCGTTTCTGAGCTATAAGGGGTCAAAGGGACCAGAATGGCAATCTTTAGAAATATGTGAAATCTTTTATTTTAGATCAGATTTTAATGGGATTTTTTTCTTTGGAATCCTCTCAATGCAAGCTTTCAGTAATATGTCAACAGATTTGATGTATCTATTACCACTTCCGGGCTGTAAGGGATCAAAGGGGCCAAAATTGCAATTATTACAAATATGTGAAATCTTTATTTTTCAACAGATTTTGATGAGATTTTATTCCTTGTATTCCTCTCATTGTAAGCTATAAGTAGTATTTGGCGTAGCTCATATCATTTCAAAGCTATAAGGGGTAAGAGGGGCCAAAATTGCAATTATAAGAAATATGCGAAATCCTTATTTTTCATCAGATTTCGATGGGATTTTTTCTTTGGATTATTCTCAATGTAAGCTTTATTTTTACTATTTTGGGTCCAGTTTATTCCTGATTGGTGTCGCTGCTGCACTGTATCTTGTGGAAAAAGTGGTATTTCACGCATTGCTTCTGCATTAATTTTTCAGGTATTATGACCTCATAGAACAGAACCCAATAGTGCACGGCACAAAACATGGATGGCCTATTCCATTGAATGTTTTGCAATTATCAGAATCTCAGATTAGTTATAATATAAATTGTATTTTCTAATTAACTTTATTAATTTTTAAATAAATCACACTTCCTAATTAATAAAAAAATACCTTAGGTGAATTGCCAGGCAATCTAAATAAACAATAAAGAATTAGCAAAATATTCTATATACTGTAAAAAAGAATTACCTCCCCTAATATATTTTTATGTGTTTTTGTCTCTTCTCTAGCTGTCATTCCACCATGCCTGAAATATAAATGTCATCATCTAATTTGGTACTAATCCTTTCCTATGTTGAATAAATTCAACTTAATGTTGGTACATGTACCAGTACTATTAATATTACAAAGTTTACCTTTTAATTGCACATAATTAAAGTGCAATTTGTAAAAGCATTTCAGTATACAAACATGCATTACCTGTATGAATAGCAAAATATTGAAAGTAAAGCCCAAAGGACTGAAATTTTAATATAAGTTAGAATATTTCCGTCAATCAAGAAGGAAACTTAAATCAGAATGATTGAATCAAATGATTATCAAAAAACTAAAGTAAAGTCTCATAGACTTATTTTGATCAAGCAGCATGTACCTTGGGTAGGTCATGGTGCCCTAAATTTGTGAGCCGTACAGTAACTGAGATATAGAACAGAATTAAACAAATTTAAGTTGATCAAGCAAAAAATGTGGGAAACAATGCAATAATTTGCAATATTAATAATATTGACCTAATATCAAAATGGATGCAAGTCACAGAAGTGTTCCATTGAAGTTTGAAAGTCAAAACTTTAGTTGAAAGTACCCAATAAAGCTTGAAAGTTCAGATACAAGATGTCCAGATGATCCCTTCTTGTACAGTAACTGTGATGTGAATTCAATTTACTCATGAGTTAATCAAAGTACAAGTATGTCTAGGTGACCTTATTTTCTTGGAAGCTGTCAGTCAACCATGCAAAGTTTGATAATCCTACCCTACATATACACGTAAATACTGACTATGTTGTGACATAGACTTATGGCTGATTTCCTGGATGATTAACATATTATATTTGCAATTCATAAATGAACATACCAATATTTCTCTAGTAACACCTCTAAGAACTCCTCTAAAACTCCTGTCTTTTGTTGGATTATCAAACAATCAAAATCCTTGTTGATCATCGGAACTATGCAATGATGAAAAGGATTATTGACACAAACCAAATGAACATTATTAATAAAATTCTTGTTCTGATTGGACACAGACTTGGATCATATTTTAGTATCTAAATGTTATATATAAAGTATACAGCTAGTACTCTGGAATACACATTTTACTTGGAGCATATCCTTAGGAATACCGAGGTAGTACAAGTAGTACACTCTAATAATACTGAATACAGGACCACTCGCCCATCTATGACAGTATTGTATACCAATTTGTCATTACTGGAATATCAAGGTAAACCCCTTCAGGCAGTACAAATTGGTATACAATAGAATTCTAAGGAACTATTTGATTACCAGACAAAGACAGGAGTTTTGAAGGTGTTGTTTATAGGTGTTACTAAAGTCTGTTTCACTTCCTTTAGATAATGGAAATTCTATTCTGCTGACTTTAATATTGCATATTTCGGCACCGGATTTTGCATGGTTGTGTAAAAATATTATACACTTCTGGAACCACTTTTGATTTGATGATTTCCAATTCATGTTGAAGGAAAAAACACTTTTTAAAAATGCTCCATGCTTTTAAATGGATGATATTTTCCGCGCACAATCATCGACTAGATTGGACCATTCTGAAATAGGTATAGGCAGGTTATCTTTAAGTCAGATGATAAACAAGTCTCACTTTGGTTTTTACCATGTGCTTGGACCCCCTTTTGACTTAAGAAAAACATACCCGTAAATGATATAATTCAACAAAATACTTAAACATGTAATTGAAATATGCATGCATTAAACCCAAAAGAAATATTTGAAATGAATTGTTAATGTCCTACTAATTTCTATTCGGTGTTTACAAACAAAAAGTCCGTGGATGACAATTGTTAACCCCGAACGAGTACACCTTGCTATTATTAGATGGGTCAACTCGGGTCATCTTATTCATCAAGTTACTTGGTCGCCCTTAAAATAGAACAATCCAACACT
>MJUU01016563.1:0-10731 GCA_002080025.1 Modiolus philippinarum | reverse complement strand
GGTTGGAAAATATTTAAACTTCCTAGGGTTTTTTTTTTAATTCCGGGTCCCCCCTTATGGAAAAAATTTGGGTTGGGCCCACTTAGCTGAAAGTCTGGATCCACTGTAAGCGTACTTTCATTCCGGCTTGCAGAATTTCTAGGTATATAAACAACCTACTGTATTTCTACCTTGATGTTTATTCTGTAACGGTCAGTACTCCATTGTGATTGGTCAATTAGATGTTGTGGATATTCTACCCTAGTGCATTTTATCCAAAAGGAAGAAATACACTGCCGGAATGAATCCACTGTTAAATCCACCACTGGCCAAGTTTGGGTTAACACATGTTTCCAGTTTACTCCGTATTCTGTTTAGCTAGGATTTGTTTCAGAGAGGTGTCCAGTTAAGTTTGGGTTCTTTTTTAGCCAGGTTTGGGTTAACACAGGTTCCAGTTTAGGAAGGGTTCTGTTTAGCCAGGTTTTACTATATATCTCTCATCTTGACAGATTTAAAATCTTCATGTTTTTACAAATTCCTGTGTTTCAATCATTCAATACACATTTTTGTCAGAACAAAAACCTGACATTGAATATTTCATCAGTACATTTTTTTTCCAAACTGATGTTTTCACTGATGAAAATATATTGATAAACAACTATTGATATGTTTATATATAATCTAGTGATGAGATAAGCTAGACAGACTGAAGTGAGAATGTTACACAATCAGCGGAGTTGTTTTGCTGTCTTTTGTCTGCACTGAGATGTCAGAATGACTGATATAAGATGAATCTGCTCTTAACAGAGAAATATTTTGAATCTATTCAATGGGAACCATGCGACAATTAAGGATATTGTGGAAGTATAAGTTCCACCTTGCATAAGGTTACAGATGTTTTGGATCAGTTACAGTAAATTTACAATAACTTCGGTATTTTGTCATTTATTACACCCTGATCAGAAATATGGTAGGGGCCTTCTTGATCTCGCTTGAGGGGGTGAATATTGTTCACCTCTAGTTGAAGACCCTCAGGCGACATCAAGATGAAGACAGGAATAAAAGCCCTGTCCTTGATAAACTGGAGTTTTCTATGTATCGTGTGCGTTTTTGTCACATGTACATTCACTCCATATCCTTTCATTTTTCCTATAGGTTGATGAAGAAAAATATTTTAAATTGTTTCTGAAATTTCTTTGTACTAAGCCATAGTGTGTCTGAAAATTGTTTGTTGTATGACAATTAATATCATTTAAGTCTACTTTCTATCCTGAAACCTTAACTAGAATCAAAACCAAAATTGGTATCAATGTTAAAAAAAAACAAGATTTGCTATTGGATCAAGATGGCCACTTTAGCTGTGTTGAGATTGGACAGCCACCATGATAACAAGCATGTCAGTGTTAATTGAAAACTATTTAACCCATTAGGGTTATAGCAAAGACATTTAAACAATGATAACAAATATGAACAAAAATGAAAAAGTAAGACATTATTATTCTGATACTAAAACAGTATGAGGGTCATCTTTCCTCAGTTCTAATGACTGCTGTATATAAGATACCACTGTTTTATTATCATCGGGTGTTGACGGATTAAGAATAAGAACAAGTTTGTCTAATTGGTTTAGTAAATTAAAATGTGTTATATTACACTGATAGTAATCTAAAAATTGCTTTCGACATGAAGAATTAATTTTACAGTTGAAAAAGAAGTGGAACTCATCCTCTATAACGTTACAAGTTTTACATAGTCTTTGACATCTTGGAATGTTTTTATACCTCCCTTCTTCAATTAACAACATATGGTCACTAACTCTGAATTTAGTTATAAGTCTTCGAATCTCTTTTTTTGGATGTGAAAGGTAAAATTCGGGCATGTTTTTCGTGATTTTGAAAAATTTATAATGAAAGTTTTTATTTTCCTCTTTAAGATTATTTATTTTTTCATTAATCAATGAATGATAATAATTTGTGACAGAATTTTTTATATAACATTTTAAATTTTTGGTTTGTTTTTCTGTTTTACATTCACTTAGATCTTTTAATTCAAAGTTTATTTCTTCTGTAATGCTAGATGCATATGTGAACCAAGAGTAAATACCATCAGAGTGTAAATCTCTTGCCAGCTGATAAGAGGATTCAGTTGATCGTTGTTAAGTCTAGAGAGATAGCTTAGTGTTTGAGACTTTATGAAACTTTCAACTGGCAATAAATCTAATTCCTCACAAACTATAATATTAGTGGAGCTCTTTTTGGTTCCAAGTATATTTTTAATAAAATTCAAATGGAGTTTTTCCATTGGTGTTTTATCTATAAAGGACAAAACATCAATGGACCTATTATTTTTTTTGGCTCGAGACTTAGCTCTATATAGCTTAAGGTATGAATCCATAAAACAAATTTCAGAGTTGTATGTCAGAATGGGTTTCACCAAAGTGTGAAATAATTTGCAGCCTATTTTAACGGGAACATTACCAAACTCTGAGGTATATGTTTTTATAGCAAATAGTACTTTTCTAGCCTTATTTGCAAGATCAACAGAACAATTTACTAAGCTTCCGTTATTGTTTTTTATACATCCTAAATATTTAAATTCCTTCACATCTTCTAAATTTTGCCCTTTGTAATGCATTAAGGACTTACGATTAATTTTATTACGGGGATTATTCTGAATAACCATAGTTAATGCAGTATTATTTTATGATTGGTATGTAAAAAATCAGGAAATTCAAGAAAGATAGCCATCCTGTAGAATTCAAGCTATTTACAAAAATATTTATTTTGTAAAAATTTATAAAAAAGAAAACGCTATGAATCATCTTGTCAACAGCTGGTCAAACTTTATTTTCAAACTACTAATAGATAAATGGTTACCGTAATTACTCGAATTTTTCGACACTCAGATTCACAACTTTTTGGGGATTTTGAAAAAACGTCGAAAAATATGATTTTTTTTATATTTTCAGGGCAGATTTCAACAGAAATCGGCGATCGGCGCTTATGTCATCAGTCCCAATGTTTGCCGGTAACAGTTACCTTATTATGAATGCCTGTTATATCTTTTTAATAAAACTATGCAGTATTTGTGTTGTTTTTATTATTTAAATAAAGCTATTCNAATTCCGGGTCCCCCCTTATGGAAAAAATTTGGGTTGGGCCCACTAAGCTGAAAGTCTGGATCCACTGTAAGCATACTTTCATTCCGGCGTGCAGAATTTCTAGGTATATAAACAACCTACTGTATTTCTACCTTGATGTTTATTCTGTAACGGTCAGTACTCCATTGTGATTGGTCAATTAGATGTTGTGGATATTCTACCCTAGTGCATTTTATCCAAAAGGAAGAAATACACTGCCGGAATGAATCCACTGTTACATCCACCACTGGCCAAGTTTGGGTTAACACATGTTTCCAGTTTACTCCGTATTCTGTTTAGCTAGGATTTGTTTCAGAGAGGTGTCCAGTTAAGTTTGGGTTCTTTTTTAGCCAGGTTTGGGTTAACACAGGTTCCAGTTTAGGAAGGGTTCTGTTTAGCCAGGTTTTACTATATATCTCTCATCTTGACAGATTTAAAATCTTCATGTTTTTACAAATTCCTGTGTTTCAATTATTCAATACACATTTTTGTCAGAACAAAAACCTGACATTGAATATTTCATCAGTACATTTTTTTTCCAAACTGATGTTTTCACTGATGAAAATATATTGATAAACAACTATTGATATGTTTATATATAATCTAGTGATGAGATAAGCTAGACAGACTGAAGTGAGAATGTTACACAATCAGCGGAGTTGTTTTGCTGTCTTTTGTCTGCACTGAGATGTCAGAATGACTGATATAAGATGAATCTGCTCTTAACAGAGAAATATTTTGAATCTATTCAATGGGAACCATGCCACAATTAAGCATATTTTGGAAGTATAAGTTCCACCTTGCATAAGGTTACAGATGTTTGGGATCAGTTACAGTAAATTTACAATAACTTCGGTATTTTGTCATTTATTACACCCTGATCAGAAATATGGTAGGTTGATGAAGAAAAATATTTTAAATTGTTTCAGAAATTTCTTTGTACTAAGCCATAGTGTGTCTGAAAATTGTTTGTTGTATGACAATTAATATCATTTAAGTCTACTTTCTATCCTGAAACCTTAACTAGAATGAAAACCAAAATTGGTATCAATGTTAAAAAAAAACAAGATTTGCTATTGAATCAAGATGGCCACTTTAGCTGTGTTGAGATTAGACAGCCACCATGATAACAAGCATGTCAGTGTTAATGCAGTATTATTTTATGATTGGTATGTAAAAAATCAGGAAATTCAAGAAAGATAGCCATCCTGTAGAATTCAATATTTATTTTGTAAAAATTTATAAAAAAGAAAACGCTATGAATCATCTTGTCAACAGCTGGTCAAACTTTATTTTCAAACTACTAATAGATAAATGGTTAATCAATATATATGTACCTATCTTTAACTTTTATCAGTCTAACAGTAAATTCTTTGATTTTATGACAGATGTTGAAAATATGATACAGATAGTTTGACTCTAAAACAATATCATCTAGGAGTTTATTGAGTTTGAAGCCTGATTATTAGATAAGTTTGTTTTATTTTAATGTGCAAATTTGATAAAAAATGCATTCAGATGCAAATTGATGCAGCAGAATTTTAGAATAATATTGAATTTGTAAATACAAGTTTGACTAGGTAATATAAAATTGCAACAGGTGTGTCGTAATTATCTTATATTATTTACTAATATTAAGCTAAAAGGAAATTAAGAAGCTTGGGAGGTATTTATTTCAAAAAGTGGGTCTTGAAAAGGTATAAGCTTGATGTGAAACAGGTTTTAGCTTGATCTGAGAATGTAAAAAAATTCAAATGTGATTCATGCAAAAAATGCATTCTTTAAGGGATTTTGTTACACTACTATTAAATATAACAATGATCTCATTTCCAGGAAAAAGTTAAGATCAGATAGTCACATTTTTATTTGCAGTTTGGTGAAAAATATTACATTGTAGTTTCAAAATGTCACACCCCCGATTCTCTTTGTTGAATATTACAGAAATTACTTTTAAATTCAGAGACCCGTTTGATCAAAAACATTGAAACGTATGATTAAATGGTTCCCTTTTCGGTTAATTGAAAAAAATAAGAGTGTATCAGAGAGGATGCATTATTTTTCCAGATCTTGCCATAAAAAAAAAGTATAAAATTTTGACTGACCGATCAAACTTTCAAAGTGTGGTACCAGGAAACAGACATAATATTTTTTTGCCTGATAGTGGCTCTTGTTTGTATGCACTTGATATTTGTTAAAGGGATGTATCTCGATGAGCTACAGATTTTGTTTTTAGTTTCAAAGCACATTTTGTTGTCTTCTGGTGTCAAAAATGTAATATGACCTTCAACGGGTGTTTCATGTGCTCTTCACACAACAATTTATCGGCCATTGGTCTTCCCCTGCACAGAAAATTTTGTAAGAACATATTGAGCTAATATTTTGTAAATTGACTTTGATTGAATGTTGCCATTTGTTGAGAGGAACTTTATAACAACAGGGACTTTCCTTTTGCTAAAAGTTACTCTTAGACCCTAAAATAAAGTTGAGGAACCATACTACCCTACCCTAGGGAAAAAGCTAATTAAGTGTTTTATGGATTATATTTTTCTGTTTGAATTAATATTTAATTCACATTTATTATTTCAGCCCAAGCCGAAGTGGACGTGTTGTATCTGGAGGGGAGTTTTCCTCCGATGGAAGTCCAGTTTCTACACCAGGTCATTCTCCCTACAGTAGTTGTACAAATTTAGCCAACCTTGACGATGAATTCTCAGGATTCTATGATGATGTTGAGGGCAGGAGCCAGTTTAGATTTGCCCTCGGTGAAAATTGTCAGGAAAAAGACATAATTTTTGCAGCCGATGATGAAAATGTAAAGAAAGATGGTATTGAAAGACCAAGTTCTGTGATGAATCCAACAGTTAAATGTGAAATTTTAATGCAAAAAGGTATGTTGATTGGTGAAAAAATGAAATCTATTGGAAAGAAAGATAAGGATGCAGATTTCATTGTGAAAACAAGTGCATGGATAAGGAGTAATTTGAGGCTAGATAAAATCCAATCTAATAAGGCCATACAAAAATAATGATTAGATTCTCAGGCCATTTTTCTGAAAAAATGATGAGGCAGGGAGGGAGAAAATTTTTATTTTTATTGGTTCAAAATCATGATGAGGCATCTTTTTACACTACTGGAAAGCCAAAAAAGTGATGAGGCAGGTAATTTTCTTTTTTTTTTATTTGAAACTTGAATAAAAAAGTAGAATTAGTTCCCAGAAAAGAGATAAGGCAGGGGCCTGAGAAGCTAATTTATTTTTTTATTTTGCCTAAGATTGAAGAATGTTTTTTCTGTTTTTCATCTGGAAATTGGCTTCAACATTGAATCACATCACTTTTACCCCACAGGGAGTTCACAATGACTCCTAGCATTGAATTCAGATCTAAATGTCGAGCATCTACCGTATATGTAAACCAAAATAGTGTCCTGTGAAATAGTGTCCGGGTGTGTTATATTTGAAGTGAAAAACCCCACAAAGATCTCCAGTGTTTTATTCTATCCTCGAACTTATATCATAAACAAGAATTGTTAAGCCGGACAGTATTTTATGTCGGACACTTTTTAATCCTACATATATATCAGGTTATTTATTTGTCTACTCTTGTTCACGATTTTCGGAGTACAACAGGCAATGAAATATGTGCTTTGTTTATAATTGGTGTTTTTATACTTTGATCCAAATTTAAATCAAGTTAATAATGATACCCGGTACTAAAAAGCTGAAATAGAAATAGTCTAACTTTACAAAAGATCTCGTCTAATTCATAAGCGACCAGAGTTGAAAAAAAAAAAATCATAATTTGGTAAAAGAGGTCAGATTTTATTATGGATGGTGTACCAAATTTTGATGAAACTTAATATTTTTGTCTGAAAAATAGACAATCTGATGAGATTTTAAAGATAGATTTAAAGTGCTGAAACAAAAACACCTCCACACAATTTTTTAAGCATGCTCTTTCCTTATACATTCGTATGAAGTCCCAAATTGGATCAAGTATCTAAGAGTTTGAAGTACATTTTGAAATGTAGGTTAAGATAAAATTGTTTTGTTAAGTAGGTGGGATATTTTACACTTATGGAAATAACATGGAAATAAGACATACTTATATTTGACTGTTTTAAATATTTTTGCTTGTACATGTACTTAAAGATATGACTGCATGTTAATGAATTTAATTTCATTTGGATAATATAAATTTCTTATATCCAATTTCTTATGTTCTTGTCCATCTATACTAGCTGAGACCCCATTTTCGCCAGGTACTCAATCTCGCGACTTGCCTTTTCTACAAAATGTTTTTAGATTTTTCTGCGAAAGTTTTGGTACCCTGCAAAGATGAATATTTATCTATTTCAAACTATGGATAAAATTTTAAATGACCATTTTTAGTTAGCAGAAAAGTTGTGAATGGTGAGATTGGGTACGTGGCAAGAATCGGTACTCGGCCAGTATACAGTCAAACTCTGATGACACAAACGCCCAAGAGACCAAACAAAACAGTTTGAATTCCAGGGTTGTTGAAGATGTCGAAGTCAAACCATGTTTAATTTTGAACAAAGGGACCAAAAAATCGTTTGAGACATCCATGTTGTTTAAGCTGTTTTCAGTTTCAACCTTTGAAGTTCAACTGTGCCTGTTGTTCTTTTGTCTGTCCCAGTTTTCACGAAATGCGACGGTCCTATGGACAAATCCAACATTTTGGCATAAGGACCGGTAAATAAATGTAAATAGTCGGTCCGAATGTCGGACATTGTTCTTGGGCTTAATTACTGGAAACGAAGTTTCAGGCTCCAAAAATGATAATTATCTGGTCGAGTTGAGACTTTATTTTGTCATCGCTAACATTTCCTGTCAAGAATCTTTCGTTAAATTGATAAAATTGGGGTAAAATTAACTATTGCTGATGAAAAAAAAAACCATTCCAAACAGGATGTGATAAGTATTAATAAACTGATATCGGAAAAAAAATAACGATTTTCCGGAAATCTCTGATAATACGAAATGTGTGGAAACTTTTGGTCCAATGACCCTTGGTCGGTCTGATAAGCCATAATTGATCGCTGGACCGAATGTCCACCATATTTGAAATGTATTTCCTGAATACTGCTGTCCACGTCTTGTTGTTATTTGTCCATCTTTATATTTGTTTTCTTTTGTCTTTCCATATAATTACATCAATTCATTCAAAATATGCTGAAAAATGCACCTTACACCTCTTGGCTTATGCTCCAATTTACTGGAAATCTTGATTTCCCACTTGTTATTCTGATTACTAGTTTGATTTTTACTGTGAGTCTTTTTGTGTATTTATTTTTTAGCCATTCACCACACATAGGGGAGGGTTTAGATTCAAGAAAATGAGTTTAACCCCATCGCAATTTTTACACCTGTCCCAAGTCAGGAATATGTTGGTCATTGGCTTGTCCTTGTTTTCTTATAAAATTTTAGTTTCCTGATATTCAGGTTATTGGAGGTGGTTTGTTTTCATTGATCTATTCACTTTTTTTAACCTTTTTTTGGGGGGTGGGGGCCATTTAGGGCTTGCTATATGGTGTGAGGTTCCTCACTGTGTTGAAGACCGTACAGTGACCCTTAGATGCTTTGTTTTGGGTCATTTTAACCTGGATATGGGATGTTGTCTCCTTGACATTTACCCCATTTACTTTCTTTTTCATACTAGTATGTCCTTCATATCCAATCCAAAAAAATGCTTTTATAGATAATTACAGGATCCACAGGGTTGGATACCATCTGCCTGATATCTCTTTAGTTTACAATGCTTTTATCTGCATACATTTTTGACACCCTTCTACAGGAAATGCACAGTATTACATGATGCCTTCATTTATGTGTCGGTCTATCTGTCCTGCAAAGTTTTCAGACGTAAAAATTTTGAACAAAAAAATAGATATCTTCTTAATACTAGGTATGTAATTGTTTACCTCAGAAATTAGACCAATTATTTCAATTGTAATACCACTTAAAACATCAATTTTCCATTTTCAAAAGATGGGACTTGGTATCACGTAATGTTCCATCACTATTCTTTTCATATATTTTCAGAACAAGGAATAGGTCTTGGTATTCTGTTAATGAGACGGGACCAGAATGGAACCAGTCATATATACATACAAGATATAAAGCCTGGTTCCCCTTCAGAAAAAGATGGCAGATTAAAGTATGTATTTATTGCAATAAGCATTATATGTGACATTTCAAATTATAAGTGTGTGATTACAGGAAAGTGAGGCTCCTTCTTTGGAGACAAAATGGTCAGTGCGAACTGCATGGTTCAAAAATTTTTACATTATTTCACAAATCATGCTTTCAAACTTTAAATTATTATAAGATCCATAACTACAAAATCAATAATCAAAGATCCATAACTCTTTTGTAATATGAAATGATTATTTCTCTAATTTCTATCCAGTTTTCACACTTCCTAAACGTTGTGTGAACATTTGTTCTCTCTAGAGAGGAGAACAAGTTTCGTGAGATTTCCCACCAAATTTATTCGGAACACAATCTTCAGTGTTTTTCATCCAGTCATTAGAGAAACAGTTTCCAAAACTTAAACACGTTAATTATGAAATTTCTCACATCTCGTTAAATAAATTTTGAAATGTTTAAGAGCTCGGCAAGCCTCGCTTTCAAACATTTGCAAAATTTATTTAACTCGATGTGAGAAATTTCATAATCAACTAGTTCTTGTTATGGAAACTATATGTCTATCCTGGTAAAGCAGGAATCATTGTATGCAGAAGGAAACTTGGAATTCAGATAAACAAGGACAGATCAGCAAAAGGGATTCATTAAAACGATTTATTTGAATGCTTGCATTGCAAGTTCACATCTGAGTAAAGGAGTTGTCCAAGGTTCTGATTCTTGTTAATACTAGAAAATTCAGGATCTACAAAAAGAAATTTGTCAAATAGTGCTTTATTTATTTATTTGTATTATTATTTAAACATTTTACAGAAAAGAAGATATGATTTTAGAAGTAAATGGTAGATCATTACAGAATTTATCTCTGTTAGATGCTCACCAAATATTTCGCAGTTTACAGCCAGGACTTGTAACTTTGGCTATAAAACGAAAGCAAAAATACAAGGTTTGTACTCTTATCCAAAGTGCAATGATTATTATAAAAATTTAAGACTTAATAAAAGACACAAATATACTTTACAAATGGAAAATGAAAAACTGAGATAAGAAAATAATTTCGCAGTGAAAATATAAAAACATATTTTCACGTTTTCACTCTTAAGAAGTGAACGCGCAAAAGACGTCAATGTTGTCAAATAGAAAAAAAATATCAAATTTTATTGCAAGAAATATAATTAGTCAAATTCATTCTGAAACTGACACATTTAACAAAGGGAAATCCGTGAAATAAAACAAAAAATAATGTTGGATTCAAGTTCACAGATAACATTGCTTCATGGTCAGAGCATACCCTAAATATATGATTGGCTTATTGGGATAAAGAACATTCCTGTTAATAGGATTTTTATTTTTATGTTTTTTTTGTTTGTGGTCAGGGCATACCCCAAAATATTTGGTTGGCCAATAGACGATATTCCACTTTCAAATTTTTGGGTAATTGTCGACATCT